>SZYD01000486.1:0-85321 GCA_009363875.1 Mikania micrantha | reverse complement strand
CAATATTCAAGCTCCCAAAAAATATGCTTTTCTTTACCCAATTATGGGTTTTTTCCAAATTCTGAATCTTTATGCTTTGGTTAAATGTTACACCTTCATAGACAACAGGGATACTAGAGACTTGTTCAAATATTTCCCAACCAGTTAACTCAGGTGGAGGTCCCAATAACGATCTTGTTGAACTTAGAAATCCATTTATATCGTTACGAAAAGGATGTGACGATGGTAGAAATCTTCGATGGTAGTCAAACCAACATGACTTTCCTCCAGCTTGTAGCCGAAAAGCTTGAGTGTCTCCCATACAATATGGGCAAGCTAAATGACCATGCGTGCTCCAGCCTGATAACATTGCATAGGCAGGAAATCCCTAACTGTCCACAAAAGAATAGCTCGCATAATAAAATTTTCTTTACAATAAGCATCATAAACTTCAATGCCTTCCTCGTACAACCCTTTTAATCATCTATTAATGGTCGTAAAAAGACATCGATATTTTGACCTGGACTTTTTCCTCCAGGAATAATCAAACACACTTCAATAAACGAGTCTTTCATACACATCCAAGGTGGTAAGTTATAGATTGTAAGAAAAACAGGCCATAGTGAGTATGGAATTGAGTTGGAGTTATTAGGATTGAAACCATCGGTGCATAACCCAAGACGGACATTTCGAATCTCTTTTGCAAAGTCGGGATTCTCTGAGTCAAAATGCTTCCAAGCCATGCCGTCTCTTGGATGTGACATGTTACCTTCCATTGTTTTGTGGTCATGATGCCAAGTCATATCTTAGCTGTTTTTGTAGACATATACAACCTCTTAAGTCTTGGACCAATTGGCATGTATGACATCACCAAATTAGGTACCTTGTTTTGTTGACTCTTATAACGAGATTCCTTACAGTATTTACATTGTTTCAATGCCTTATCTTGCTTATAGAATAACTTGCAATGATTTTTGCAAACATCAATTCTTTCATAAGGAAGACTTAACTTTTCTAAACTCTTTTTCGTTTCATAAAAGTTTTTCAGGAGCTTATTCTCTTCGGGTAGCAATGCATTAACCATAGAAATGTTATAGTTGTAAGCTGCTATTGATACATTGAAAAGTGATTTCCATGTCAAGAAGCTCGTGGCAGCTTGTAACTTCGAACAACTTGTAGCTTTTTCCCTCTCCCACAAAGGTTCATCAGCAGCTTGTAACATGTCATAGAATCCTTTTGCTTCTGGATTTGGTGCTTCTCCTTCTAAAGTATTTGAATTATAACCACATGCATACATGTTATCTAACACCATGTGTTTGTAACCATCATCATTATCAACTTCCATTGTAGTCGAAGATTGTCCAACATCACGAATAGAATTTTCACCATGCTCAGTCCATGTTTCATAACGAAGCATGAAACCTTCCTTATACAAGTGTTTTTGAACAGTAGCTCTATCTCTATAACTTATATTTTGGCATTTATAACAAGGGCATTTTATCTCAAGTATCGTCTCATTATGCATATTCACCCTTGTATCAACAACTGCATCATTAGCAAATGCAAAGTCCAAAAACAAATCCACATTGTCACAATATTCAGAATTAAGAAATCCATTATTGTCAATCTTTTCATACATCCACCTTCGATCGGTGTACCATGCCATTACTATATCACTTTTCTTTTAAAAAATGACCTAAAAGATGGTAATGTGAGTCAATGCAAAAATTCATGAATGTAAAGAAAAGTCAAAGAGAGTCTCCTTTATCCTTTAAAAAAAATCCTAATTTAAACTTTAAATTCTTAAAAATTTTAAAAAAAATAATTGTTTAATAAAAATGTTCAACCCAGTCAAAAAATTCATGATGCACACAAGTTCTTTTTGTGATATCAGCACATTACAAATTGCAAACTTAAATCATCGTCCCAATAACTAATATTTAATCAAACCTACAAGCGGGTCATAGCATCCCAAAAGTTAAACAACTTGCCTATCACAAGATAATTAAATCATGAAGAATGGAGTAACATGGATTTAAATCTTAAATGTATTGGTTTTCGACTCTTGAGACAACATGGATATTCTATCCCTCAAGGTATATATACTGGGTAAGTTTGTTAGTTTGTTTGATATACAAGAAAGCTAAATGAACAGAATATAGACCGATGAGGACTGTAACAATATAGTTTTGCACTTTTGCATATTCACATTAATCCGCATGGGTCCATGGTTATCAACTATTCTCTACACAATTATAAGAACGTTACAATGATTAGGAAATTTCCACCATTAGCCTACAATATTACTTTAAACTGAAACAAGAATTATTAAACTATATAAAAAGAAAGGACAAACTACTGGTTTTATACAAAGCAGGTATTTCTCCTTCATTCAGCAATAATTTTCAAATATGAACTCCATAATAGCAGTAAAAATTTGATTTTCACTTTAAATAGCCTTTCCTCTTGTCAATATATACTTAAATAGTATACTCACTATTCTAAATAAGTTTTTCATATTAAATTTAAGTATGCATCATATAACTTTATTAAGCGATAAAGGCTTAAAGAAGCTCCTTAATAACTTCTGTTAAAGGTAAATAGAAGGTGGTGCCTAATTAGCCCTCCAAATAGTAAAAAAAAGTGTCATCATGCTTAATTTCACCATAAGTAGTTTGTGTAGATCTTTACTTACTTTTGGCTAAAAACTTAAATTCATACAGTGTATAAAACTTTTCTCTCCTGAAAATTGTCTTCTGTTCTGAACATTCTATTAACAATGGGATATTGTACCGCTAAGGATGCATTAGGATTTAGGAACCTATTCCACATCTACCAGATGAAAACATGTGCACATCTCGGTGATAAAAAAATGAATAATTATGTGTTCAAATTCAAGCATGTATTTAGGCGAAACAGGCACGTTATGAAACTTCAACCAAATGATATTAGACAAGATCCATTGAGAGGAAACTTGTGTCACAATTGTAAATCATATAACAAAACAAACGATTATGCTGTTCTTTTTCATCTGATCTAGACTATATCATCATATATGAGTAAATCGGTCAATACAATGTGCTTGTTTTGTGTAACGGCCTCATTTACAACCCTAACAAGCGCGCTCAGAGCCCTATGGCGCTGATTTCATCAACAGAAGAAAGCCTACTGATTCTAATCGCCTAGGAACGAACAAATACTCATTCATACAGCAAATCGATCAGCATAACATGAAACAAACACATACGGCAATCACGTACCTGCTATCATTCACCAAGGCTACAATCGTTCACCATGGCTGATCAAACACGGCTGGTCGACGATCGTTCACTGGTGCAATCGATTCACCACGGCTCAATGACGATTTTGTGGAAGTCGTTGACCACGGGCGCAAGTTTTAAGCTAGGGCTAAAAGTGATTACGTGAATTGTGAAAAAGAAATCACGCGATTTAATTTGGCAGCCCCAATTTAACTCAAATACCCACTCCTTTTTTAATCTTTTTTTTTGCCACCTTTATTATGGTGGCAAATTATTATTTAATTTTTTACCTACTAATTTGCCACCAAAAATAAAAAGGTTGTAAAATTTCTTACCATTTTGCGTTTGGTGGGAAATAGGTAGCAGAATTTGCTACCGTTTATTTTGGTGATAAATTTTGGTGGCAATTGCCTAGTTTTGTAGTAGTGGCAAAGGTACGATTCGGGCAAACCGTGAGGTGCCGAC
Source organism: Mikania micrantha (assembly GCA_009363875.1). NCBI lineage: Eukaryota > Viridiplantae > Streptophyta > Magnoliopsida > Asterales > Asteraceae > Mikania > Mikania micrantha. The sequence continues at coordinate 81,617 of SZYD01000486.1, read as the reverse complement.
CAAACATCCGTTGTTAGGTTAACACCGGTTTTTAAATTTTGAAAACCTAAAATTAATTCTTGTTTGGCTTGACGCCAACGTTTCAAACAATCGCGTCTAATAGTAGTTCGACTTACTTGATGATATCGTTGTTGTAGCGCCTTTTGAATCATCTTCGTCAAGCGTGGGTTGTCAAAATGATTGAATGGCAAACTTTCTTGAATCACCAAGTTCCCCATCATTTCACGAACCATGTCGGAATCGAAATTCCGAACCCCGCACTCTTGAGACATTTGTGAATGATCGTTTGCCGGATTATTTTTGACAACAACACAATGCTTCGTCAAATGGCTTCTTAAAGTAGAATTAGATTTCTGTTTAAGAAAAGTACCGCAACCTTTGCATCGTGCCTTATCGACACCGTTCGACATTTCGCATAAGTCGAAATGTTGAAATAGCTCTTTGTTCCTTATTGTAGTTTTTATTCTAACAACGGTTGGTTCGTTTGAAGTGGATGCACCAACACCAACGGAACTATGAGCACTTCGTGAGCTTGTCATGGATGAAATAGAGATTGAATTAGGATTTACGAACGTAATAGAAGAAGAGATTGAATCGAGAAGAAGTAGGGGATCGTTTTTTGAGCGTTTTTGATCGTTTTCGAACGTTTAAGAAGAAGAGATGTTGTAAGATGTTGTGTGATCAAACCAAAACAATCCCCATCTATTTATACTAACGTTTAGGGGCAAAATGGTCCAAAAAAATGTTTAAAACGGCTAGAAACGTTAACAAAAACGGCTAGTTTTTTTTGGTCGATCGGTTAACCGGTTAAAAACCGGTTTCAACGGCTCTATTTGGCTCCAACGGCTATAACGGCTAGTTTTTTTGAACACTCTAACCGGTTAACCGGTTTATAATCGGTCTCAATAGCCGGTTTTGCTTTAACCGATTCCAAACCGGTTTCGCCCAAAAACTCCCAACCGGTCTCTAACCGCCGGTTTTTCCACGTAGTACAAACCGGTACCAATAACCGGTCCCAAAACCGGTTCGGTTCGGGTAACCGGTTTTTTTGTGCACCACTAACGACATGCACATAATACTAGCTAACACATAAGAGAGTAAAACCTCGTCTATGTCTATACTAGACATATCCAACTTGGGTGTCTAATTGTTTTTGACAAAAAAAAAAAAAAAACATTGCATTTATATTTCTTAGAAACGAATGACCAACATTGATGGCAACAAAGGGTTAACATACAACCTATCAAACAACATAGGGGTGATAATTGTGAAAATATTCAAATATTAATCACACATGTCACGAATCTTCGTTAACGGCTGTCACAACAGTCAATGATGTGTGCAAACGTGCTCGCAAGCCACTCATGGTGGAAAAAAAACAAAGGCTAGGTTATTGAAATTACTTTCATTGAAGGTTTGAATTTAAGACAAAATTGATGATTCAGTGTGCGAAAACTTTGGTAGCTTGGATGGCAATTGCATATGGTATTGTAATTGTTCGAGTTGATCTGGTGAGCTGTGGCTTCCATCACGTGATTAATACACACAAAAAATGAAATTTATTAATAGTCGAAATCTATTTATTTAATTTTAGGCACAAGAACATAAAATTTATGATTTTTTTCATCGATGTTTTTTTTTAATGTTTTGAATTTAGGTTTTTAATTTTATGCTTATTGTTTTGTCTATGTTTTAATTCAGAGCTTTGTCGCTTACTTTTATGATAGTGAGATAGTCTCCTAAACTGCAAATTTACCGTCATTTCATTGCGTTGTTTTTAATGTTCTGATTTTGAGTTATTTATGTTTACTGTTTTATATGTGTTTTTATTCGGGTCTTTGACGCTTACTTTTATAATGGAGAACACTTTTAGGTTTACAGCAGAGTGACGATTGCTTTTATGACAAAGTATGCTTTAGGTTTTATAATAGAGTGTTAGTTATTACGAATTTTCTCCTATTTAAATATTTGTATGGCTGTAAACGAACCAAACGCTAAACGAACAATTCAAGAACCGTTCGGCGGGAAGTTCGTTTATTTTCGTTCATTTAATAAATGAAATGAAGAACATGAACAAAGGTCATGTTCGGGAACATTCGGTTACATGTTTGTTTACGTTCGGTTAAGTTCATTTATTATATTTATTTAATAAATATTTTATATGTTTTTAATTTTTAGTTTAATACCATAATATTTAAGTTATTTTTAGTTTAATATTATAATATATTAATTTATATATTTATAAATGATCATTCCAATGCTTGAGATTAAAAATGCTGATTTTTATTGTTTAAATAATATGTATTCGTTAGCGTTCGTGAACAAGCTAAATTACTTAATGAACGAACATGAACAAGAATTTTCGTTCGGTTAGCGTTCTTGAATGATTCACAAACAATTTAAAGGTAAACAAACAAACACGAACAAAGACTCGTTCGTATTCATTTGATTCATTTACCTCCCTAAATATTTGTAATCGTGTCATCGTCTTACTTGCATGTAAAATACCTTTAAGATTAGCCGGCAACTCACGGAGTAACTTCGCATTAACGGTTTAAAAACTCAAAACTGTAGACCCAACTTTCTAGAAAAAAACTAAATAGGTTACAAGTTTTTCCATATGAAGTCGGTCGTACGAATACAAACCACACACACCAATCCCAAATAATTAGGTCGTTGCATTTGCATACCCAATGACGAAACATTTCCAATTTCTCCAAGATCATCATCATCGTCATCTTCTTTGATCATGGCTTCAGGTGCAGTGTTCACAATTTCAATAAAAAAACTATGCAAATTTATAGTTTCTCCCTTGATATACCGATTTCTTACGTTTGAATATGTGGTTTTTTAGTTTGATCGAAGACGCATCCTAATTGGTGCTTAATTTGGTTTATTAAGTTTGTTTATAGCAAGTATTGTTCATGTTGCAGAATATGCCAAGAATATTGTCGCTGAACTCGAATCGGCCTCGCAGTTGAGGGCTGCAGGGTTCTTCATAACACGAAGGCCATGGCTCGGTAACTTTGATTCTATGTTATGATTGTTTGTTCGTAGTTATTATTTGCATTTTATCAATGGCTTTTCTGTTTAATTATCATAAACATCGTCCTCATTTTGGTCCAATTTGGGTCAGTGAAGGTTCCATCGTCAAAATTTATGGAAATGGAAAGGTGTAAACAGATTATGGAAATGGAAAGGTGGAAACTTAATTTGAGATTAGGTTTTGTTACTTTCTCATACTTTCTTCTTCGTGTGAATGACTGCAGATTTATATGGGGTTAATGTAAGACCCGTTGCCCTTTTGGTAGCACATATAGTAAACCGGTTGTTGATGCTTCGCTTATACATAGATGCTTGCCAGATGAGTTACTGTTTGAGGTATGTTAACCATCTGAATAACTTCATAAATAACTGATGTGTATCACTAGACTGGATTTAATAACCATTATTCATATTGTAATGAACCTGTTTATTAAATTTACAATAACTTCTGTTTGGATGTACTCTCTTAAGTTACTTTATAATATTTTTTTTCATGTAGATTTTTGCTAGAATGACTCCATACAACTTGGGGAAGGCAGCATGTGTTTGTAGAAAATGGAGAAATACTGTGCGTAACCCTGTGTTTTGGCGCAATGCGTGCTTAAAAGCCTGGCAGGTATGTTGGTTATTGATGTGCAATCCTACTTTACTAAATTCTTAAAAATATTGCTCTAATATATGTATAAATGTATATTGAATTCTGTAAAGATATCTGGTGTGGTGGAAAATTATAAGCTTATGCAAAACAACTATGATTCCTCATGGAGGAAGATGTGGCTATCGAGACCGAGGGTACGCATGGATGGTAAGTTGCAAATGTTTGTTAAACTTGTCTGTATTAGATATGTGATTTTGAAATTGATATATTGTCCTGCAGGTATCTATGTGAGTAGGAATACCTATATTCGTGCTGGAGTAGCAGAGTGGAAGGTCACAAATCCAGTTCATGTGGTATGTTGTAATTTCTTAACAGTGATTATACTGTTTTGAAATGTATGCCATACCATCGAAATGAGTTCAATCGGAGTTTGTTTGGGTTGGTTTCGGAGGTTTTAAAAATCCTTTTCAGCCTTCTTAGGCAAAATAGACTTTTTATTTGATATTTCTCCTACATATGCATATCAGTGTACAACGTATAAGAACATATGTCCAATGATATATACAGCAACTTAGTTAATTTCTTATGTATAACTAATATTTGTAGTTGTTCATCTGGATTTTCTGGTCCTTAGTTTAGATTTTATAGACTTCGTACTTGAGCAGTTGAGCATTGATAAAATTGGTGTTTGCGTAATTTATAATTTAACATTTATATTGCCTAATGGTTGACATCAATAGAAATCCCCTAGGAATAATTAATTAAACGATAAAAAGCATCAAATCCTTTGTATTGTTTGAAAATTAATTAAAAATGTTGTGGATTGAACAAAAGCTAAGTTTAGTTGATATCTGATCTTTACTTCTGGACTCTGATCCGAACAATGACATCATTTCTTGAATCAACAAGCATTAGGCGTATATGATCTTTATAACGCTATTGTATTGAACTTTAAGACCTTTAAAGACCTGTTTGATGCATGATATTAAGATGGTACATGGCGGGAATGCATTAATTTGTAGTTTATGTAGATCATAGTTCATGAAAAGTGTATGTGGATCGTCATTTAAATGAATAAGCAATGTAGTATGTGGTAAAAATATGAAACCTAGGGAAATACAAGATGGTTATACTAAGTTACTTACCTGCTCGGTGTTTATCAACATCTAATTTACACTTTCAAGTTATAACATTTATCAAGAAAAGTGACAGTGCCTCTCTGTAGATTAGAAACAACATCCTATCCTTTTAATAGACTAAAAAATTGATTGAATTTATGGGAAGTTAGGTTTGGTTAATCTTTGCACTTCAATTTTTTTCCAGTTTTTTAAGAGATATTTAGGTCTAAAAGGAATGAATATGAGAAAGCATGTTGAAAATTATTTTTTTATGATGGCAATTAACACCCTTGGAAATATAACCTGGTAAAAAAATTTCGTTCATATGCCTCCAATTTGGTGTTGGATCTATTATTTCTTTTCACTGATCTTGTATATACTAGTGTCATCTAACTTTTGTTACATTTGTATAGGATCTTGGACATGCTTGTTTATTATGTTATGTGTGCCTTGTTTTGTATTTTAAAGTTAACTGTTGACGTGTATTAGTGATTGGAAATACATTCTTGATTTTTAGGGCATCGTTCTTCCTTGTCTTGTAGGTTTGCTATTTCCGGTACCTCAGGTTTTATCCTTCTGGCAGGTTTCTGTATAAGGTTATCCATTTTCTCCCTGCTAGCATGCAAATTACAGTAAAAATAATTTAAAAATCGTTTCAAGTGTTGTATGCGTCTCACGTGTATTTTCTGTTGTTTATGAAAATGATAGAACTCATCTGAGAAATTAAAGGATGTTGTGAAATTCATGAACTTTCGCTCCACTAAAGCTGAGATTTGCCATAGTGGCCGCTTCACAATGTCTGAAGATAAGGTTGGTATATTTGTTACACATGATGTTTTAGTAAATATGAGGCAATTTCATATATACCCCTGAAAACTTGCACAATATCATTACTTTTTACCCAACGAAAGAAAATAATATCAAAACCCATTGAAAATATTTAAAACTTCACTTTTACCCATTTCATTGGATACTTTTATATTACGACAATTATAACCTTCTTATTTCTCCTTACACTCTAAAACTCTCATATCCTACCCAATGGTAGGGGTGTAGCCGAGCCAAGCCCAAATCCGTTAAGGCTCGAGCTTGGCTTATTAAGAGCTATATTTCCAACACTTGAGATCGGCTTGTTAGAAAATTTTCATGCTCGAGCTCGGCTCGGCTTGTTTATTTTTTAGTTATTCAATTTATTTATTTGAATTATTAATTTAATATATATTTATAATTATAATTTTCAAATTATATATAAAATATATGATTTGGACATGATCAGTGTTAGGAGTTCTTTGAGAAGTTAGATAAATGCCCAAGTTTTTTAGATTTTAGAGACTGTAGAGTGTCGAGGTTAAAGGTTAGAGATTTCTAGCATTGACAGTATGACCCTAAAATTAGGGATATCCTAGTTGAAATGTAATGTGTATTTAATTTGATTTGAATTTTGATATATATTCTATTTACTACGTGAGCATAGAACGATATCAGTAACAAATTGCTCTCCGTACACCAGGCGAAAAAGAGAAAAAGAAAAGGGAAACGGTCACTGACACCAGCGCACCACCGCCCGCCGGCCGTCCGGCCAGATACCACCGCACCACCGCCGGCCGGGTAACTCTCTCCTCTCTCTGCGTTGATCTCTCTCTTCTCTTCTCCATCTCTTCAGGCTTGTCTCTTTCTCTTTCCCTTTCTTTCTCCCGAACTTCTAGCCCTAGCCCTCTTCCCCCCGGCCGGTCGGAAATCCTTTTACCGCTGCTCTTTCTCCTCCATACTCAGTGTCTACCCCAGTCCACCCTAATACACCACTCCGACCGGTATACAACAACCACATTTGCATTGTCGATTTCTGATTTCTGCCCCCTTCCTAGCTCTGTTTAACCGGAAAACCCATCAAAACCATAAACCCCGCCGGTAGCCTACCCAGCCACCACGCAGCCACCAGACAAGGAGCAACCGTCCAAAAACACCACTGCCAACTGCCAATTTCCTTTTCTTTTGCTATTTTTGAGTTTTGCAGGTGAACGGGAGGACACGAGAAGACAGACACAGAAGTTATCAGCCTTGGGGAAACCCGCTGTGAGATTGTTCCCTTCTCTTTTTCCTTTGTCGTTACAACCTAGCCTATTTTTCTGATTGTTGTCGGTGCCATCTAGGGTATTGGTGTACTGCTTGCCTGTTGTTGCTGGAATATTTTAAACTAAATTTTGGATATAATTGTGTGACCTATATAGGTTTCGTTTATTTTCTAATCACTATAGAGGAAGGGCCTATTGTCTATGTATTTGTGAGCTCTGTTGAATATTATTGCTTTATTGTTTTGTTGGATTGGTGGTATCGTTTTTGTATGCATTGGGAGTTTCTGGGCTGGTAGGGTGACCTTGGGGTATACTCTGTGTGCTGATTCGGTTTCTTGTAACACGTAGTTCTTTATTGTTGACCTTTTTGTGTGCATTATTGACTCTTCTTGTGACTTGTATCTCTGATCTTTTGATATTGGACTGGCCAACATAGACGGGAGAGCACAGTATGATACTCTGAGATCATGTCCAGGGAGGAGAGGTGCGGGTAGAGGGAATATTAGGACGGGAGAGATTTTGCGCATAGGATCATGGAACATCGGAACCCTTACTGGAAGAGTTTTGGAACTGGTGGATGCACTCAGAAGGCGCAAAGTCAAAGTGGCATGCCTGCAGGAGACAAGGTGGAAGGGAACAAAAGGAGCAGAATATAATGGATACAAGTTGTGGCACTCAAGATCCAATGGAGTAAAGAATGGAGTGGGATTCTTAGTTAGTAGAGAACTTCAGGACCAGGTGGTGGAAGTAAGAAGATACAATGACAGGATCATGATGCTGAGGATGGTGATAGGGGAGGAGGCGATTGCAGTGGTGAGCGCCTATGCACCACATGTTGGGTTGGGAGAGATTGAAAGGAGAGAGTTTTGGGATGGCATGGATGAAGTAATGAGAAACATCCCAAGAGATGAGAAGGTCTGCATAGGAGGAGACTTCAATGGACACATTGGGAAGAAGGAAGACAGGTTCCCTATGGCACATGGGGGTTTCGGTTTCGGATCCCGAAACGAGAGTGGGGTCACTCTTTTAGAATTTGCGGTGGCTCATGACCTGGGCATCATAAACTCGTTTTTTAAGAAGAGAGACTCACATTTGATCACGTTCAGCAGTGGAGGACGTGACACCCAGATTGACTACCTTATGATGAGAAGAAACGACCGTGGCAGGTGGTGGGACTGCAAGGTATTTCCGGGAGAAACGGTGGTGTCGCAACACAAACTCTTGGCAATGGATATTGTTATGCGGAAGAGGATAGTAGATGAGAAGAAGAAGAACCCTCAGATTAAGTGGGGTGCTCTGAAGGGGGACAAGGTAGAGGTGTTCAGTAACAAGGTTCTAGAAGGGAGACATATCAGCATATGCGAAGACACAAATCAGTTATGGGATGAAATGGCCGAAAAGGTGACTAGAGCGGCAAAGGAGACACTTGGGATGACAAAAGGTTACACAAAAGGGCAGAAGGAGTCGTGGTGGTGGAACGAAGAGGTGCAGCTCAAGGTTAGAGAAAAGCAACAAAGGTTCAGGGAGTTTGCCAGTTGTAAGGAAACAACAGAGAGGGCACGACTGAAGACTAGATACAAAGAGGCCAAGCGTGAGGCAAAGAAGACGGTCTCAGAAGCAAAAACCAAAGCTTACATAGAGATGTATAAACGCCTTGAAACTAAAGAGGGAGAACATGACATGTTCAAGATCGCAAAGGCTAGGGAGAGAAAGAGACAGGACCTGGGAGTGGTGAAATTCATAAAGGGTGAGGATGGACGTGTGTTGGTAAAAGAGAATGAAATTAAAGACAGATGGCAGACATATTTTCATGACCTGTTCAACAAGAGAAACTATCAAGAAGAAGATGGAGGGAACACCGTGAACACGGGAACAGCTAGAAACAACTGTTATTGTAGACGTATCACCAAAGAAGAGGTTCATACAGCTCTCAAGAGGATGGGAAGGAGAAAGGCGGTGGGACCTGACGATATCCCAATTGAGGTATGGAGATGTTTGGGGGACGAAGGATTGGGATGGTTGACATTGTTGTTCAACACTATACTCAAAACTGGTAGAATGCCAAACCAATGGAGAAGTAGTATTTTAATCCCCCTATACAAGAACAAGGGAGACGCCCAGTGTTGCGAAAATTACAGGGGGATCAAGCTGCTGAGTCATACTATGAAACTTTGGGAAAGGGTAATCGAGACAAGATTGAGAAGAGAAACCCAAGTTACGGCAAATCAATTTGGATTTATGCTAGGAAGATCGACAACGGAGGCGATACACATTTTGCGACGATTAATGGAGAAATATAGGGAGAAGAGAAAGGACTTGCATATGGTATTCATTGATCTCGAGAAGGCGTACGACAGCGTACCAAGACAGGTGATTTGGGATAGCTTGGATAGTAGAGGTATTCCCCAGAGGTATATTGAGGTCATCAAAGATACCTATGCAGATGCTAAAACTAGTGTCAGAGCACCGGTGGGAGACACAGACTTCTTCCCAGTGGAGGTGGGACTACACCAAGGATCGGCATTAAGTCCCTTCCTTTTTGCGGTTATTCTAGATGAACTGTCGAGGTATATCCAGGCTCATATCCCTTGGTGTATGCTTTTCGCGGATGACATTGTCTTAGTAGCAGAAACAAAAGACGAGCTAAATGTTCGATTAGAAGTGTGGCGTACCGCTTTAGAGCAGAGAGGCTTGCGCATAAGTAGGACAAAAACGGAGTACCTACATTGCCAGTTTAGCGGAGCAAACGTGGAAGATGAAGATGATCATGTGAATATTGGAGGACAAGAGGTGCCAAGGACGTCAAAGTTCAAGTACCTAGGATCGTTTATACAAGGCGATGGGGACATTGACAGTGACATAGCGCATCGAGTCCAGGCAGGTTGGAAAAAGTGGAGAGCAGCAACGACCATCATATGTGACAAGAAGATTCCAGAAAAACTTAAAGGTAAATTTTATAGAGCGGCGATCAGACCAGCAATGATGTACGGCACAGATTGTTGGCCGATTAAGAAGAACCAAGCAAGAAAGCTTGAGACAGCAGAGATGAGGATGCTGAGATGGATGTGCGGTCACACAAGGCTTGATCGGATAAGGAACGAAGTCTTCCGGGAAAGACTACAGGTGGCAAACATCTCGGACAAGGTTAGGGAGGGAAGATTGAGATGGTTTGGGCATGTGAGGAGAAGAAGCCAGTCGGCACCTGTTCGGAAAGTAGAACTTCTCATCGTGGAGGGTAAAAGGGGAAGGGGTAGACCGAGGTTGACATGGGATGAGCAGATTCGACAGGATTTGACAGAGTTACACCTCTCTGAGGACATGATCTATGATAGGAGTACGTGGAGGCGAAGAATAAAGGTGCAAGATACATAGAGCTTTTTCTAGGGATCGTCGTTGTTGCTATTCCTTTGCTAGTTTTGGGATATATGATATGAGTCTATATGTGTTATATGCATGCTTGCGGGTTGGGGTTGTGGGTTAAATCTGTGCTGTTTTTGGGATTTAAGATAGGAGATTATATGTGTTATATGCATGCTTGCGGGATGGGGGTATGTTTGTTTGTGTATGATACTATATGCTTGTTTTTGTTTGATTGCTTAAATGTCATAATGGGTTATTGGATAGGAGATTATATGTGTTATATGCAGGCTTGCGGGATGGGGGTATGTTTGTTTGTGTATGATACTTCATGCTTGTTTTTGTTTGATTTGCTTTAATGTCATAATGGGTTATGGGTTTGGTTTCTCTGTTGGTTTGTTTTAGTCTGGCTCGATGACCTATGTGGTTAGTGCTTAACTGCTTACCTGCTTATCTGTTTAAGTTTAAAACGTTAGTGCTTTATCCGTATGCTTTACGCTCCTACTTTTCATTAAATGTTTCAAAAAAAAAAAAAAAAAAAAAAAAAAAAATTTCGAGTTTTTCTGAGCCAGGGGACTCTAACGAAGCAGCCTCTCTATTCTACTTGTAGATAGGGGTAAGGTGTGTCTTTATCTTTCCCCTCCCAGACCCCACTTTAAGTGGGATTTTTACTGGGTACGCTTGTTGTTGTTGTTTTTTATTCTATTTACTACGTGCATTAAATTGTTTGCTTATATGCTTTATTTTTGCTTGTGTGTTTGCATTTGAAAAAAAAAACGAATAAAATAGTAATAAATAATTAAACAAATCTTAATTATAGATAAATAAAAGCATTGCATCATCTTCGAACCATGGATCCTTTTAGAAGCAACATCTTTATCCCTTCGGATAAGTGTAAGGCCTGCCTTTATCGCACCCTCCCCCAGACTCTATTAAATAGTGAGACTTTACTGGGCATGTTTGTTATTTTTATCATAATTTTATATATAAAATTAGTTAATTATATAAATATACACTTAATAAAAATTATATAAATAAAAAGCTCGTTTAGGCTTGCGAGTCGGCTCAAACTCGATGTATGAAGCTCAGGCTCAGGCTCAGGCTTGATAACTAAACGAGCCATATTCATGGGCTCGGGCTCAGGCCCATTTTGGCTCGGCTCGTTTGATCATTTTACTAATTCGATGCTGAGTAACTCACGAGCCGGCTTGATTCGTTTACACCCCTACCTAATGGAAGGATACAAATATCAAACTTGAAAATGTGTAGTTAATAATCTGAATCGGGTCTCTCTCCCTGTTGGATAGAGTTAAGATTTGCCCTCATCTAACCCTACCCAGATCCTACTTTATAAATGAGATTTTTGCTAGGTATGTTTGTATTTTTGTTAGTTAAACATGATATTATACCAAGTTTTGAGGGGGATATATGAAATTATTTCTTAATATTATTGCGTGTTTGAAATGTTGAGTGCGTTTTTTAGCAGTTAGATTTTTTCATGGGATTGCTCTATTTGCAGGTTGAAGGTGCTCTCTTGTATCCTGGTATGCGTCCTACTATTTGGAGAATCCGCTTGAGGTATGCTTACCATAAAAAGTATTTATTCTTGCCACCAGATTGTTTAGTTGATCCATTATATATATATATATATATATGAAGACTTGGTACTCTCAATAAACAAAAGATAAACTCAGAAAACAAAAACTTTTATTGAATAAAATTGAGGTACAATTAACCCTAAAACTTAACCCCTATTTATAATTACAAGATTAGTCCAACAATCACCCCTCTAATCTTGTAATCTTCATTCCTTGATCACATAAGTGCTGGCCCAAAATTATCTTCTTGAACGAAATTGGCTCCTTCCTCCTTTGGCTTTGACTTTGGACACTCATACGCATAGTGTCCATATTCTTGACAATTGTAACATCGAATGTAGCTCTTGTCCCTATTTGCACCTCGTTCACCTCGGTCTTCATTAGGTCTAAACCGACCTCGTCCTCTACCTCTTCCACTATTACTTTGACTTGAACACCCTCGTCCACAACTTTCACAACAAGACTCTTCTTTCTTCTCTTGTTCATCGGTTTTAGCAAGCAATAGTTTTTCTTGATCATGAACATTTGTCACTTTAACTCTCTCCTCATAAGCTTTCAACCGACCCACAGCTTCTTCAAATAACATATCATCCAAATCAGCAAATTGTTTGATAGTAGCAACAATAGGCATAAATTTTGTCGGAACCGCATTAAGTAGCTTTCTCACCACAACCTCGTCTTCGATTGATGAACCAAGCTCTTTAAACTTTGCTACCACCGCCAAAATCTTACCCGAAAACTCATCTATTGTCTCACTTTCTCCCATGTGAAGTTTCTCCAATTCTGTTCTAAGCGTTTGGAGTCTTGCCTTTTGTACCCGATCCGCTCCTAGAAAATGAACCCGAATTGACTCCCACACGTCTCTAGCCTCGGTATGTTTTGCTACTTGTAGCAATATATGATCAACCGTTACTCCGGTTATTGGGTCAATAGCTTCGTGCAACCCATTCGCTTGCAAGATCGATTCAACCAAAATCGCCCATGTTGTATAGTTTGTGGATGTCAACTGGAAAGGACAGTTTCAATATTGCCCATACGCAATCCTTTGTATAGACGTTGGGGCGGGCGGACGCTAAGATGGAATAGACCTGCTAATATGCCCGAAGTCCCTGCCGCAATATGATGAGAGGCTATTCCTCCCGGAACAAAAGGATCAAAACCCTCCACACCCCACGATGGATTTACAGATTGTACTTTTCCTGTTAGCCCATAAGGATCGGACACCCATATGCCAGGACCATACAAGCCTGTTACATGAAATGCACCAAAACCAAAGCAAGCCACACCTGCAAGAAATAAATGTATTCCAAAGATCTTGGGCAAATCCAAAGAGGGAATTTCTTTGTTTCTGTATTTCTGGAATATGAGTGTGTGACTTGTTATAATTGATCCTATTGATAGTACAGAGAATATGGACGTTGAAGAGAGATACTTGACTGTTCTCTAGCTTGCACAATTGCCCCTTCTGCCATTGTCTTCTTTGATTCACAAATTTTCAACACTTCTCACAACAATCCAGCCCACACAGGTTCTTTCAGCCCACACATGTCTTTTTCTTCTCCCACTAAGGTCTTTTTCTTCTCCCACACAGATGCTATTACTCCACACATGATTTCTCCCACACAGGTATTGTTTCTCCCACACAGGTTCAATTTCTTCTTTTCCCACACAGGTCTTCTCGATTTTTTCAGAATTGTGGTTTCAATTTCAATAGGCGAACTAAATTGTGGTTTCGATTACATGGATTAAGCATTCAATTTTGTAAATCAACACCCAGTCAAGTTTACTCCAATCGAAATCTTCTCAACTCCCAGATCACCCCGATTAAAGATCTCGCAGCTTCCAAATCCACGTTCGAGCAGCTGGGTTTCAATCTACAAGACTCAACAGCTTGAGAGGACTCTTCGATTTTGACCTAGACCACGTCGCCTGGAAATTGGAATTGGCCGCCACTATCGTCGCCTGGAGCAAGCTCTTCGATCTCGTCTGGGATGAGCCCTTCTATGTCGCCTGGGATGAGCCTTCAACTGCGCTCTGATACCAATTGAAGACTTGGTACTCTCAATAAACAAAAGATAAACTCAGAAAACAAAAACTTTTATTGAATAAAATTGAGGTACAATTAACCCTAAAACTTAACCCCTATTTATAAGAAAAAACAATCTTAAACACATCAAAGTTTATCCCTGAAAACATGCTGAAAAAAATAAAACATCCTAATCCAAAACTAATTTAAACTAAGACTTTTAACTTAAAACCTTTTAACTCTTTATAATTACAAGATTAGTCCAACAATATATATATAGAGGGTAGTGTTCTAATAATAACCCACTCTTAAAACATGAACCCAAATAACTCCGCCTAGATAAGCCAAATCTAGTATTTTTTTTTTAAGATAATTGTAACACATTTAGAACACTTCCTTCTTTTATGAGTTTGTGTAAATTCATCACCATTTAAGACGTAACATCATTGCAAGTTTCTGACTTACAACACTGTAAACGTTTTAGACCCTAACTTACAACGATGTTACATCTTAAATGGTGATGAATTTACGCAACCTCATAAAAGAAGAAAGTGTTCTAAATGTGTTACAATGATGTTAATGTTTTTTCTAGATTCGGTTTCCTATTGACGGAGTTATTTGGGTTAATGCTTTAATAGTGGGTTATCATATGATCCCAATCCTACACACACACACCTATATAAAGAGCGAGAGAAAGATGATTTCATGGTTGTTTTGATGTTTGAGTAGGTTACGAGGTACAACAGCAGGGGCTAACAATCGGATGGATCTTCTTTCGATCGTGACAAGTGGCGTGCAAGAGAGTGAGGTCCCGGGGCCTGATGGGGACATTCTTGGAGTAGTTGAAGGGTGGCAGGATGATGAAACCCACAATCCAGAAGTACCTGCTATTTCTCATACAAGAGGTCTAACACCTTTTGTGTTTGTTCCATTTGAAGAGGTATTTTCAATATTCCCCAAATTCTGCATTTTTGATATGGGTAATTGGTTAATATGGATCAAATAAGTAAACGGGTCAAAACTACAACATCGTATTATCCTTAATAATTACTGTGTCAAGAGAAAAGACGATACATTTTAATACTGAATCCTTTTTCTATCGTTTACTTTTTTAGGCGGAAACTTCAGTTCTTAATCTGCCTGTCGAGCGCATGGATTATTATGTACCAGGTTAAATGTCTTCTAACCGGTGTTTGTAAATAAAATATTTTAGTTAAAAGTTATGTTGAACATGTATGTTGTACACATTATAATATATACGTAGAGGGAAATAAAAATGTCATGTCCATATGTGATTGTAAGTTTTTATTTTTATGAAGGTTACGCTACCTTGCCTCTGTGATCATAATGAGCTTGTTATGAATTTTTATCTTATTAGCTGTTGGGCAGTATCCAAAAGTTTGGTTTTTTTTGTTCTGTTTTTTTTTTAGCATGATTAGTCAATAACAACCGTAACTAATAAATCTCAGCTTGTAGCATGACTATTTGTAGAGTCTGAAGATATGAGAAAAGAAACGCCGATTCCTAGAGAGACTCTTGGCTCAGGTATAAATAGACAAGCACAAACACGTATAACCAAGTAAAATATAAAGATACGAAGATAAAGAAGTAGTAACATAAATGTCAGGGAGTTGATTAGGAATGGATTAAATCCTTTCACTACAAGAAACTAGAGGTGGGCAAAAAAACCGGTTTTGGAACAGGAACCGGGAACCAAACCGGAACCGGAACTGGTGGGTACGGGCGGTTCCAGGTTTTCAGAGAAATCGGAACCGGAACCGGAACCGAAAAAAGCGGAACCGGTTCCACCTTTATTTGGCTAAACCCGAACCGGAACCGGTCAAAACCTGAACTGGAACTGGCCAAAAACCGGAACCGGAACCGATTGTTGACTTTGTTGACCGGAACCAGAATCGTTTGGAACCGGAACCGGTTTAAAAAAAAACCGGTTTGCCCATCTCTACAAGAAACACCTGTTCCTTATCATAGAGAGAGGGTGGTTGACCCCAACTCTAGTGTTGGGGCAAGTTGTTGCCGATGAGTTTCGTATTTTGAAAGAGGGAATTTTCCTTCATTTTCAAGCAGGATGACTGGGTGAGAGCCTATTTATTTATTTTTATTTTTTTCCTAATCTTGACCAAAAGAGGGAGAAAATAGAAAGATGTCTTGTAATCTTGAGGTATGTTTGTATTGTTAACATGATCAATTTTAGGAGTGTTTAAAAAATCCAAAATCCGAAAAAATCGAAACCTGAATACATCCGAACTCGAAAAAACCAATTGAATTGTAATTCGGGTTTGATCGGGTCATATATTCGAACCGAAATAGATTTTCGGATAATCAGGTAGGATTTAGATATAAGGTTTTATTAAATTCGAGTTTTTTAGGTTTCCGATTAACTCAATTAAAGAATAATAAACCAACAAAATATGGACATTAAAGCAAGCCCAACTCCACCGGTCTCGTCCCCCAAGTCTCCCGGCCCAACCTATATTCAAGTTTATTCGGGTTATTCCAGTTTATTCGAAATCCAAACTGAATTCTTATTTGGGTTGGATGAGACTTGACCCAACTTGGGTCAGGGTCGGGTTTCGTGTCGAGAAGTAAAAACATATTTTTTATGGTTTTCAGGCATTAAAGCTTATTTTATTATAGTTTTTAGACATTAAAGCTTATTTTTAGTATTTTCAGGCATCAGAGCCTATTGTTTTGTGATTTTCAAGTGGCTAGTTTTTTTTTATTTTACCATTTTAGGCATAGTCACAAATACTTACTAAACTTTATAAACAACTCATTTGTTTAAAAGCAGTAGGGGTCCTTACTTAGGCTATGTGTAGTGGTAAAGTTTAATCACATCAAGTGGACGTTACGTAAATAACTAACACAATCATTACTTCATGTCATCATCACATGTGTTATTATCTCCTCCTTATCACCCACTCTTTTTTCCACTTTCTTCTTCCTTCACATTGTGACCATGGTCACGTAATTGATACATAACCTTGCAACATTACATTTGGAATAGACATAAGCACTTATGTTGGTTAAATTAGAATAAAAAATGCGTAAGCGATTATATACTTTTAGTTAGGAGGATAATACATTAAACCTTTTTTTTTTTAATTTTATTGTTGGTCACATCCTTTTTTATACACAGAACGCCACATTTGTGGTGCACACATATAATGTATATATGTGCGGGCCCTTAAGGTGCAAAAATAAAAGCGCACTAATTTTAACGTTATTTCAATTATTTTGTGAAAATAGCGTTAAAATCATTGGGATTGTCAACTTCAAACAATAACTTTGAGCCGGGGACTCTTTCGGAGCAGCATCTCTATCCCAATTGGGATAGAGGTAAGGTTTGTATCTATCATTCCCCCCATACCCTACTGAAAAGTGGGAATATACTGGGTAAGGTTGTTGTTATCATTTTTTATACATATGTCGCAAACTTATTTGTACACAACGAAAAACGCCTGTAAGCATTTTCATCTGCAAAATCAAATTTAATTTCAAGAAATTTTGATATTTAAATGTTATATTGCCAATGTGGGAGTAACTGGTTCAAATATTGATAAAGAATTTATTAGATTAAATTATGGTTTTTGCCCTTATGATTTAAATTTTTTAATTATTTCAACCCAAATTTGAATCTTCTATGAATACAGCCATGTTGTTTAAACAATTAATTGTTCAGTCCATTTGATTTAAAAAACTAACAGCTTTTGCCTCTAACTATAGTTAGATTTGGGGGTCAAAGTCGTTAATTGTTACAAACACATGGGTTGCATTGATTAGAAAATTCTATTTTAAATTGAATATAGGTAAAACACTAAAATCACACGAGTTAAAACCGTAATTATATGATATTGACATGTAGTTCAAAGGTAGGAGAGACATGTTGTTTTTAAAAAAAATAAATTAAATTAAAGAGTTAATTACACGGATGGTCCCTGTGGTTTACCAAGATTGCACTGATGGTCCCTAACTTCGAGAAATTACATTGGTGGCCGAATAGTTTGCAAAAACGTAACACTGATGGTCCCTGAAGTGGATGGCCGTTAGTTTTAGCTGTTAAATTTTTAAAAATGACCAAAATACCCCTACCCCTTTAATATCCCCCTTCTTCTCTTGTGAAAAAACCCTAACCTGCAACCACCTTCACCTGCAATTACCCACCACCCATCACCACATCACCTCCACAAGCCACCTGCCACCACCGTGTAATCCGGTCGTGTCTACAACATTTGTGTGTGTGAAATTGCTAGACCCGAAAACAAGATCCATCAAAAATTTGTTTCAATTTTCACTCTGCAATCATCCAAATTGAAAAAAGATGCACACTTGATGGTGAGTTTTCGCACAGGTGAGCATTTCTTCCTAAAAGAGAGAAACCCGACAGTGGAACAGGTCCGACGGTCGATTTCGTCAAAGCCTGCAGCTGGTCCGGTGGTGATGGTGAAGGTGAGGTTATGTCGTCGTCATCGAAGACAAAACTTGACAGCGGCGAGAACGTGGTGATGTTAATCGGTGGTGGAAATTGTATGTAGAAGCTGGTGGTGACGTTATTGAAGAAGGTGCTCTGCGGTAGTGGTTGCTGGAGGTGCTCGGCGGTGGTGGTTGCTGGAGGTGCTTCTCGACGGTGGTTGCTAGAGTTGCTCGGCGGCGGTGGTCGTCGGAGTTGCTCGGTGGTAGTGGTTGCCAGGGCGGTGGTGTAAGTGTGTGTATATACACTTTTTTTTTGTTTTTTGTTTTGTGATAAAGAGGGGCATTTTGGTCAATTCATACACAACTAACAGCAAAAGATAACAGACATCCAACCCAGGGACCATGCTTGTTACGGTTTTGCAAAGTATTCAGCCACCGTTGTAATTTTTCAAAGTTAGGGACCACCGGTACAATCTTGGTAAACCACATGGACCATCCGTGTAATTAACTCTAAATTAAATGTTACATTTGGGATTTTTTTCGTATGAAAAATCATATACGCAACAGCGACTGAGAGAGCGGCAAACATAAAGTTTTGAAATTGGAAGCTCCTCAAACTCCATGCCCTACTCTCACTGATTTGATCGGTCGTAGAGCTTTCTTTGATGGCGTAATCTCATCGCAACTCCGATCGGTTTCCGGCAACAGAAATGCCTGCAAGTTCCGTCCATGGAAAGCAGGGAGGCTAACCTTCCGTCATTCAACGCATCCACCTCTTCTTCTTCATCTTCCTTCAATTCCTCTCCTCCAGACTTCCTCCGTAATGTGCAAGCCGCCTTCAAACGTCACCGTAAGATCTCTGTTTCTGTATGTCTGAGTTTTATGATCTGCAATGAAAATCTTAGTTATTCGATCTCACTGGATTATGTAAATTAGGGTTTTCAAACATCCTAGGACATCGACACTAATCGACCCACTAGATTAGCTCTACAACTCAAATTTTGGGTTTCGTCTGACGTCATTTAGAATATGCAATTAGGTTTCAGTTGATTTTTAATCTATCAATTACTTGAATGATAAATCAGATTTATGGCTACATAGAATGCTGCAAATTTGCCAATTTGGTTTTTTTTCCTTCACTGACAAAATCAATCATCTGAGATTTCTGTGTTGGTTAATGGTGGAGATTGTTTCAGCTTCAGTTTTTTATCTACTGCAGGTATGATGCCAGAGTTGAACAATCTCCAACCCAGAAGATTAGTGGCTCCTAGAAGGGAAATATCAAAGAGCTTGGGCCTGGTAATAGATTCTAAAACAGATGAATCTCATGATGTTTCTGTTAAACAAGATGCACAGGATTCCAGAATGCTGATGAAGAATACAATGACTGTTACCACTGTTAATTATGAATCTGCTTCAATCACGCCTCCTTCAATATCAGATATGCCTACTGAAGAAGGCAAGTTTATGTCAATAGATGTTCAGAGAGGTCAATATGGATTCAGCTGTGATTGCAGAGGAGAGAATATGGTTGAGTCATGCTTGAAATGCAGACATAACATTCATCTAGATGGCCCAAAGAGGGTTCAGTTTGCAATGGGAAACAACACAAGATCATATGGTAAAATTTTACTTTTCAGCTGATTAATCTTTCTACTTCATTAATATGCTTATAATTTTGCTGAAGATTGATTTTTTTTTTTTTTTATCTCATTGCACTTCTTGAAAGAGTATGAAGCTTATATAAGATGAGTTATTAGCGGGTGTGTTTAACAAGATGATATACAAACATATGTCAGTGTCACATATACATATTAAATCCAATTATTGCATATACTGCACAATGTTTATGCAGGGTCTGTTGACCACATGGACAAAAGAATAGCCAACTTATTGACTCACATGGGTTCACTTGCATTGACAGAAATCGAACACGGTGTGAATAATCAACCAGATGTCTTAACTGCTCCCAATCATGATGTGAATGAACATAATTTCAATAATCAGGTCAACCCTTTGGGGAACTTCCTGCAGAACGACTTTGGCCATCAAGTGACATCATCTTCGGTGGTTGGCTCAACTTGTGCTATAACAGTGAATTCAGTAAATGCTCCCATGCTTAACTCAACAACTCGCAATTCTCAACCTTCTCAAATGGGTATGGGGGATCCATCAAGGTATAATAACAAACTATCAGCTGACCAGAATCTTGAAAAAAAATGTGAGCTTTCTAGTGATTATCAAGTTAAAGAACTGGGGTCAGGTGGTATTCTTAAAGATCCTCCTCTTGTTGACAAGTTAACCAAGGGGGATATACTGGCAGATTATAATATGGATGCAGAATCCCGACCTCCAATAACAAATGATCGAACTTCTGAAGTGAAACCAGTTACTTCAAAGTCTGCAAAAATTGAAAAGCCTGCTTCCAAGAAAGACGCATCAGCATCTCGTAGGAGAAACTATGATCCAGATTTGTTTTTTAAGGTTAATGGAAAGTTGTATCAAAGACTTGGAAAGATAGGAAGTGGAGGAAGCAGTGAAGTCCACAAAGTTATTTCTCAAGACTGCACGATCTATGCATTGAAAAAGATAAAGCTTAAAGGTCGTGATTATTCAACCGCATATGGATTTTGTCAGGAAATTGAATATTTAAACAAACTCAAGGGTAAAGACCACATTATCCAACTCATTGATTACGAGGTACATGCTTTAGACGGATAATAATTAACCTGGGATATATATATATATATATATATATTTTATTGCCAATTGACTAAATGCTTTCTAGACTTTAACTATGGGCAATGCTGTCATTTTTAAGTTGAAAATATGCCATGATCTTATCCATTATATGAGCAAGCTGTCTGCAGGTTGAAAGAAAAAAGATTAAAATTGATTGAATGATTGTTGGACATTGTCAGCAGAACTGTAGTTTTTTTATGGTTAATTAGGCTTTTTATGATCATCCAGAGGGAAAAAAACTATGATATTGTATATGGATCATTATCTTAACTAAGATCGCAGAAGCTGTAAATTTCTGGAAAGATAAAATTAAAAAGATTTAGATACATGACAAGTAATTTCCTATCAAATTAACCCAAGAAAAGGGGCCTCTAAAATTTTCTTATAATGATCAAAATAAAAAATCCAAACGGTATCCTGAATTCCTGATGACAATTGTTGTTATTTCTTGTAATCCTGTATTCCTGTTATCCTATTGAATGTATAATGTCATTTTGTCTGAAACTCAGATAATCACATCATATTGGGTTTGAAATATATCCATTAGGGCCATGTCTTTCTCACAATGTAGATGTATACATCTTTAAAATGTTATCTAATTCTTAGAACAGTCAATATTCGTGATTAAGAGCTTTAGCCAATAGAATGTCATCCTAGTATAATCAAGTAGAAACCTTCTCCATTGTACAAGGTCAGTTTCCCAGTGCTTGGATTAGAGGTAGAGATGGCAAAACGAGCAGGTGTGATTTGGATAGCGGGTCAAAATAAGAATACCAGCTATGCCAATAATAAGAATATAGTTTTCTGAATAAAATGATACGAGTTTTTATGTGTTAACAATACACCTTGGGTGGTGTTTAACTCATTTGACCTGTTTTCTTTTGCTTTTGTTTTTTTATCTGTATGATCGGTTTGAGATAGACAACTTGTACCAAGACTCAATAGACAAATGTATATAAAACTATACTTTGCCATCTATACCGAGCAGTATCGATGAGCGTACACAAATGTCTAAGCAAACATAATTACTAATATTGTTATGCATTGCCACCTGATAGCTTCTGGGAATTATGTTTCTAATACGTATTATCTTTACATTTATCTATTAAATATCATGTGTAACTATCTTTTATGATTGCAAAAAAAGGGAAAAAAGAAAATCATGCAACTGGAATACTAGATGATTTTTGACTGCTTCTAACACTCATCTTCTTCATAGGTGACAGATAAGGCTTTGCTGAAGGAAGTTATGAGTGGTTGTATGAGTAACAAAGATGGGAGAGTGAAGGACGATGGGTGTATATATATGGTACTTGAGTATGGTGAAATTGATTTAGCTCGCATGCTCTCCCAAAAATGGAAGGAACTGGATGATTCCAGGTCAACCATAGATGAAAACTGGCTTCGTTTTTACTGGCAGGTTTCTCTCAATACCCTTATGCCTCCTTCTGATATGAAGATTTTAATGTGGTGTTTGTGTTTAGGTTCCACCTATAGTGATGTCAGCTCTCTTTTTTTGACAAAACCATGAACCATGTAAGTTATTATCATTTCTTATATTTTAGCATAAAAAAACTAAACACTGCAGCAAAAGTTGGTCATAAGGGTTCATGGTTTTTGCAAGCAGAGGTGGGCTAGGACCAGTATAAACCATTTTTCTGTCTGTCCAAAACAGTGCAGCTTCATGTCATTCTTGAGCCATGTCAATCTTCTGTTTTTTTTTTTGCTGAGATCAGTTTTTTAAATAGTTAAAAAAGTCTAAACAATTTTAGGAACATTTTTATAAATTTATAGAGGACATAATGTTTATATTTGAATAGACAATCTCACATCAATGTGGTCTACCTCTAGCTAGGAACTTGAGAATTCCTTTTTAACCGGACATGGGCTTAAAATGTCCATATAGTTCCAAACTGTAGACCCAAAAAGTTTTAGTGATTCTGTTTTAAAACAGTTTAAGAAACTGATACGAAAACAGTTATACTTGGTAAATCCCATTCATGACAAAGTTATTAATAGGGTATGAGGAGGGTGTGATGTAGACAAACCTTTCTTCTACCTTAGAGGAAAAAGAAATTGCTTTCATACAGAGCCTTAACTTTAATATCAAACGTAAATTTATCACAAATGAACACAAACAAAAAAAATCAGATAACAGATAGGCAGACTGTTTTAACTTTTAAGCGTATATAGAATAGAAAGCTACTAATACAAAAAATGAATGCATGATAAGTAGGAACGTTTGCAATATCATAATACCATAAAACAACAAAAAAAGGGCGAACTTGACTCATGACTTAACTCCAGTTTTGCGCATGGTTTAGGGAGGGTCCGAATTGCTTTGCAATCTGATGTATGCAGCCTTACCATGACCTCAAGGTCACATAATAGCAACTTTAGCAGTTGTTTCAGGGCCTGCCCTTAATATCATAAAACAACAAAATTGACCTATAACATAATATGGAAGTAACATGCAAAGTCG
Source organism: Mikania micrantha (assembly GCA_009363875.1). NCBI lineage: Eukaryota > Viridiplantae > Streptophyta > Magnoliopsida > Asterales > Asteraceae > Mikania > Mikania micrantha. The sequence goes on along the minus strand of SZYD01000486.1, from coordinate 58,148 downwards.
CTTTAAAAGTAGGAAAAATTTAAGTCCTTAAGATACAACTAAACTACCTCTACTCATGTTAAGAATTTTTAACCTTAATCTTAAGTCTCCATAGACTTCTATTCTGGACCATGTATTCAGGGAGTTAGCTTGGCTTATCTTTACTCTTCCTCCCCTCCACATTGATGGTTTCTGCTCCTCTAACTGGTGTGCATTGTGTTTTGCCACCTTTTCACGTCCCAAACTTTATCTACCATATGAGTCATGACCTCATCATTTCTTATGCTACCTAATCTTGTGTGTCCACACATTTACCTTAATATACTCATCTTTGCTACCTTTATGTTGTGCACATGAATCATCTTGATGGGCCATCAACTTATTCCAATAGTATCATTGGTCGAACTGCAACCTTATAAATTTTCTGGGAATTCTTTATCACACAGTACTCCTGAGGTCACCCTTCATTTACACCAGCCTGCCTACACTCGGTGTGTGACTGACATCACTATCCATGTTTTTGTCGTTTTAGAAAAAGGATAATAAATACTTAAACTTAGTTACCTACGGGGTTATTTGACCTCCAAGGTTGATCTTAGTGTCATCATCGTCTCATGTACCACTAAAGTCATAGTAGAAGTACTCGGTCTTGGACCGGCAAATATTTTAAGCCTTTTCCCTCTAGGGTTGCTCATCACTCTTTTAACTGCTTCTTCAGGCTTTGTTTATTATCGGCAACTGATACAATGTCATCCGCAAAAAGACCTTGAACCACGGAGCTACTTCTAGATCGATGTTGACAACTCATCCAATTCTAAGAAATTAACATATGATGCATATTATGAATTTATGATACAAGTATACCGAAAGAATCAAGTATAATAGTTATGCAATTTACTTTATTTATTCATTTATTTATTTTCTTTGCCGTTATATGATCAACATATTAAATTTATATGCCTCATAGAAGTCATGTACAAGTAATAGAAGTAATGTATAAGTAATATCTTGCTTGAACATCGCTTGGCAATGGAAACCATGCATGTTTTTTCTTTACATGTTTATTAATTTGGCAGATGGTTCTAAAATGGCAATGTTTTTTTGATGTAAGTTGTCCTTGAAAATAGAGTAATTATATTTCTTTTGGAATAAATGGCAGCAAATACTTTTAGCTGTTAAAACAATACATGAGGAACGTATTGTGCACTCAGACTTGAAGCCAGCTAACTTTCTTCTTGTGAGAGGCTCGTTGAAACTAATCGACTTTGGTATTGCAAAGGCTATCATGAGTGACACTACAAACATCCAACGAGATTCTCAGGTTAGTTCATTACCTTTGTCAATCAATTCTGTTGTTAAGTGGGATGGAAATATGGAATCAGGGATGGAATGACATGAAAAATTAGGTATTTGTTTTTATGAAAATGAAAAGCTTGTATATACATATTTTGAATGCAGATGGGCACACTAAGTTACATGTCCCCTGAGGCGTTTATGTGCAACGAGACAGATGTTAATGGAAACATAATTAAATGTGGCCGCCCTTCGGATATTTGGTCATTAGGTTGTATACTTTACCAAATGGTATATGGAAGAACACCCTTTGCTGATTACACAACTTTTTGGGCAAAATTAAAAGTAATCACAGACCCAAATCATGAAATACGTTATGAACCGTTACCAAATCTATGGCTTCTTGATCTAATGAAAAAGTGTCTCGCTTGGGACCGAAAGGAAAGATGGACTATCCCTCAACTTATTCAACATCCTTTCCTTGTTCCCCAAATTCTATCTCAATTGCCACATCATCATCATAATCTTTTTCAATTGATTGCTGATTCTTGTAGTGAAGATTCTGATATAGCAATGTTATGTTCTCAGCTTCAACAATTGGTAAATGACCCAATGCCAGATAATAAATTTGTTGGTTCAATCTCATTGGATAAAAAGTTTTCATTGGTTGATGAAATGCTAAAACTTTGTCTTCAGCTCAAGGAGCAGTTAATGTAAGTGTCTAGTCTAGAAGCAAAGTTTTTTTTTTCCTGTGATTATTTGGCATCCGTTAGGTGGATTTTGTGTTGATTTTGTAATATGAAACAATTGATGATGTGAAAAAGATGAAGGTCTTGCTTGCTTGCTAGCATGCAAATTGATCAAATTTTACATAATGCTACAAACTTGTTTTATTTAATTTCTAAACACAATAATTACATGCCAGGTTAAAAATTTATACTATTACATCCAACAAAATCAAATGGTTTTTATAAACAAATTTATACAGACAGACATACACTGATACACATGCATATATTTTATTATAATAAATAAGTAATATAGGTGTTATGTGACAACTTGTGAAATGTGATTTTTTTCTTCTTCTCGTCTTTCATATTAAATGATATTAAATGCTAATTATTATATATAATTAAAGTATTAAACTACATAATTAAATATTTAAAATATATATTTTATTATTCCTATAACTTTATAAATAAAGTTTAATATAAAAAACTGTAATTAATCTTACCTTATGATAAATTTTTATAATTTTTAAAATCTTTACTATTTACTATTTATAATTATTAATATATTTTTGTCAATAGTCCAACACAAATGTTTATATAAACTATTAGTCTACATCTTAGATTTATCAACTCATGTAATATATGATTTTTTAACATAGGGTCTGTTATTATTCAAAACTCATAATAATCATAACTCATTAACCAAATTTAATTAGTTGATTTAAATAATTAAAATTTAAAATCTTCATATCAATTCTACTACAAAATGTGCTTGAGAGTTTTTTAATCATATTTTATACATTTACAAACTAAACATACTTTCATTTAAAAGTTGTTTACTCTTCTTATTTTTAAAACCTTTTTTAAAACCTATTACATTGTTATTTTTAAAAAAAATTACACCTTTAAAATCATCATATTTTTATTTTTAATTCAAATAAAATGGTGTCAATTTTTTTTAAAGTGTTTGTAATCATATTACTATAAACGCGTTGTAACAATAAATACAAACAATAACATTGTGTAATTTTTATAAAAAAAATAACAATGTATTAAATAGTTATAAATGTTTTAGAAATAAAAGGGTTATTTTTTTTAAAAAAAAATTGAAATTATGTTTACTTTTTAAATTCCTAAAATATTCTTCAACAAATCTCAACACCCATTTACCAGAATTAATTATTTCAAATTTAATTATTTAAATCAACCAATCAAAATTGATTAATAAATCATGTGATTTATTAGTAGTAATCAATAATCACAAGCCATTTATATTGGGTTCAAGGGAACCATATGCCCCCTCTGTTGAGAAGTTGAATAGAGAAGTGGACGAGTATAAATCAGCAATTTGATAAAATCAAATAATAAATGATTAGAACGTTTAGACATATGATTACAATCAAATAATCTACAGACGAGTAGTCAACGATTTTAACAATCTTTCTATTTTTTTTTAATTGATATGTAGTTTTATGAAACGACATACTAAGCGGGGTCTAATTGTCTCGACTCAATGCAGCAGCTAGCTTTGATTGTATGTGATCTACTCCAGCACGAGGAGAAAATCTAGGAATTACTTCCTGCAATATCATGATCCCATTAATCATACAAGTATAAATTAATCGACAATTTTGACCAAAAATTAAAAAAATAATAATAACATCTTACGCCAGTGTAAGTTTTCATTATATTAAATAAATACTACTTGCATATGTTTTAAATCCTAAACAATTGTAAATTAACACATACACATAAAATAAGATAGTCTTTTACATATATAATAAAGATAATAAAAAAAACTCAAAGATTTGGGTTGATCTTGTTGTAGCTAGTTGTGTTACCACAATTAAAATAGGGTAACAACCGAACCTTAATTTATTTAGTGTAATGAAAACTTACACTAGTGTAGCGTCTTAAATGAACATGATTTTATACAAACAAATAAAAGAAGATAGTATTGTAAAAAATAAACAAACAAACTTACCCAGACCCCAGTATATTCCTACTTTTCAGTACAGTCTGGTGGAAGGATAGACACAAACCTTACCCCTATCTCAGTTGGGATAAAGAGGCTGCGTCGAAGATAGTATTGTAAATGTAAACTAAAAATCATGTAATGAAAACTTACATTGTTGTAGGATCTTAAACGAATATAAATTTACACAAACAAATAAAAAAAAGATAGTTTTGTACATGTATGATAAACATCATGAAAAAATACCCAAATATTTATGTTAATCTTGGCTTAATTTAGTTAGGTTATTACAGTTAAGGTGGGTTATCATTTGATTTTAATCCTATATATATCACATATAAAGGTTTTGCTTGAATTTGGCTGGATTTTTAAGCTTTTGCGGGAATTTGGCAGTATTTTCAAGGTGCCATCGAAAAGTAGCAAAAATTCGACTGATTTTTGGTTAATTAGGGATACCAAGGCCAGAATTTGACCAATTTTAAGAGAAGATGATTGATTAAGTGACTGATTAGCCAAATCAAAGCTGTAGGCAGTCTAGCGACCAGTCGCCAATTAATACGCGGCGTCTAGACCGATTTTTATAACACTAGATGTACAAGACACTCTAAAGCTAAGGTTTTTTTTTTTAAGCAAGCAACATAATATAAACATACCTTTATAGGGTTTTATTAAGATTATTAAAAACTAAATATCAAAGATTACTGTTGTATCAATTTTTAGTTTTTAGAATTAACAATTAACCATACCACTGGTTGAAGTTTTGTAGGTATGAATCTAATATACAATTGTTGATTTATAACCAAGACTAGAGAGAAAACACTTGAGTTTTCAAAAAAAGTATGATTTCAAAACCTCCAAAAACTGATTTTGCTGCAAATTCAACATGAACACCTTCAATTTAACAAATTAAAAACAATCAACCAACCTCTGTGCCATCAGATCGTAGTCTTGCCAAGACCGGTATCTCGTACTGGTATGCTTTTTCCCATTGAGGATTCGTAGTTATATCCCTAACCTGATTCACACAAAAACGCAATTTAGATTGAGATCTTATCATTTAGTTACCAAATTGAAGATTTACCTGCAAATCGACGTCATGGAGGGAGTAGGAATCAGCGGAAGATAGAGAAAAGGCAGATTGAAGCTTTTCTTTGAGGCCATCGCACAAGCAGCAACCAGGTTTTGAGTAAAGAATTAACTGCTTTCTTGACGTCGAGTAACTGCAGTTCAGCCTGCGACTCAACTTCATCATGCTCGCCGGAGATGCTCGTCTTGTTGGTAGCAGCACAATCGACGCGGCGGCAGCGGCAGCTGCGGTGGCCATGGTTTCACCTTTGGTTATTCGTGAAACCCCCGGTTTTCCGATTTATGGAGGCTGGGCCTGGGGATATATACAAGAAAGGGACATTGTAAAGTAATTATTGCTAAGCTTCTAACTTGAAATAATCATTCGGTCGAATTTATTTGCGAACATAATCTTAATATTAATAACAACTTCGTCTAGAGAATAGAGATGGGTAACGAATCGTTTTGTTTAAATATTATAATATAATTAATCGGGTGAAATTTTAGTTAAAAATTTATTTAACTAGTATTTGAATTGTGTTGTTTGGTAAAATTAATAACTAAGTTAGTTAACTTAGTTATATGTTTTGAAAGATTGAAGGTCATAGTTGTCAATTACCCAAACTTGTAAGTTGGGGGATATGTGTTTGACTTTGGTCAAAATTCACACATCCGCACTAGTGTATGTGTGTGTTTCGTACGTGAGAACTGAGAAGCCAAAGAAGAAAAAGAAGAAAATGTGACCTAGCTTTCAAAATCGGTGGTGATCTTAAGGTTTACTTCAAGTTTGAGTAGTTAAACTGTTAATAGATTGAAATGTTTGAATTGGGTGATGTTAGGTTGATTGTGTGGTTTGACCATTTAAAAGTCAAACCGTCAATAGATTGAAATGTTTGAATTGTGATTAAATGCAATTGAGTTGAATGCAAATTGGTTATGAAAGTCTATGATAGATGTATCATAGGATATATATATACATATATATATATATATATATATCATAGTAGTATGGTATATATTTGGTTATAAACATATGTATTGTTGGCTGGAATTGAAAACTATGATAAAAGGACTAGAGTGTGAACATTATAGTTTGAATTGTAAATTTGTTGATTACTTCACCACTTGAACATGGAGGTAAACTTTGACAAGTTATGATGAAAGTACTTGGGAGAGAACATCATAACCATATTGAATATCAAGTATCCACTAAAGTGTAGATAATTGGATTGAAATTTATAATGGAAGTACATGAGGGTGAACATTATAGTAATTGTTGATGAAATATGTTTTCTTATCATTTGTGTAACTAAATTTGATAATAGAAATAGAAGTTTGTGAATGAAACAATTTTTGGTGATTTTGACTCATTTTGAGATTTTGATTCATAATTGATTAATTTGGTGTCCAATTATGTTTGGATAAGTTATGATATAAATTTGAGGAGTTGTTACTCTATATAATATGTATTGGGAACTTGTGGTTTAGTTCTGGGTGATTTGGGACGATCAGAAGTGGTTTAAAAAGTCTAAAATGCGCGAAATAGAGGAGAACCCTGCGCCTAGGGGAGTAGGCTATGACCATAACTTTCTATCCTAGTGGGCGTAGGCTACGGCCAGTGTAACTTCAGTGCCGGAAACCTCACCGGAACGGTAATCAGGTACAAATCTTATGTAATTCAGTGTATTTCATATCCATGTCAAAGTTCAGTATCAAATCATGCTATCAAAACAGTGAAATCATAGTCATTTCAGAGAAACAAGTTCAGAACAATGGTTCTTGAGTCAGATAATTATCTGGCAACATAGAACCATCATGTGATTTATTTGTTAGGATCTTATTATGTATAAACGTATGTGAGGCCTTACAGAACAAAACAACACGAATGTCGTTACGTGAATGCTAAACCGACCGATTTTTCGTATAGGTGACGATCTGTACGAATAAATCTGAAAGTTTAACGTTCTGAATGATATTCAATAATTAGAAAACAATATTGAAGAGTGTAGTTATCGTCGTGTTTGGTCGGGTGACGATTCGAACAAATACGCGCGATGGCCGCGCGATTCGATTTAAACGTTAAATAAATATTTTGTAATTTAATAATTAAAAGATATTTAGTTAATTTATTAGGAATCACAACCTAAAATAATTTTATAAATTCTATTTTATAATCGAGTCGTTTCGTTACAAAAACGAAGAGAAACCGGTGTTTTTACGCGAAACCGAACGAACCCGAACAAACCCGGGTATTTTCCCCACATTTAATGTGGCAATTAAAGCCACAACAACCACCACCAACCAGCCATTACTCCACTCTTCTCTTCCAAAAATTCGTCACTCTCTCTCTATAGAAATCACCATCTTCTCTCTAAGATTTCTCATCCATTTCTCCATGAAATCTTGAGTCCTTGGTGTCAAAATCACCACCATCACTTGTAGATCACGGAAGTACAACAGATCGGGCTTGAATCCGTCGAAAATCGTGGTAAAATCTTGTTCTTGGTTCGGTTTTGGGGTTTTGAAAACCCTAGATCGAGTCCCCTCTAAAACCGACCCAACCACTTCAAAACTTTAGGGAAATCACTCACAACACCTCTAGAACATGTTAGGAACGAGTCTTGGTTAAAACCCTGGTTATTTACCTTGAAAGGTCATGGCAACACCTGTGTTCTTCGACAGGCCGAATGGCCAGGCTCATTCGCCGAATGGCCAGGCTCAGTCGCCAGACTCATTCGCCGAATGGCCAGGCTCAGTCGCCAGACTCCTTCGCCGAATGGCCAGGCTCAGTCGCCGAATGGCCAGGCTCATTCGCCGAATGGCCAGGCTCAGTCGCCGAATGGCCAGGCTCAGTCGCCTGAACCATATTCGGCCTTCACCCCTATTCGGCCAAGTTGTTTCGGTTATGGCTCCTTCGGCTAGGGGTAGGGTTAGAACTATCAAACACGATCAAGAATTTTGGACGCATGGTATGCATGGGAAGTGTTAGGGTTTTCCTAACATAAAGCCAACTTTGTATTAACTAGGAGTTAAACATGAGTGTCATTTGGTCTAAGGGCATGTTACCATCTAATGAAATTATAATGTGGACTCTCATTAAAGAAAGTTTTCATAAATCACATTATTCTCTATACATGAATGTCAACATCTTTTGAGATCAACACCTTTATGAATACATTGGAAGAAGCACAAAGGATCAAAGAATGATCTAAGGTGTGGGGCGTTGATTTAATTATTAACATCTAGCCTTAGAAAAAGCTTTAAAGATATACGACTAACTTAGATGGTTTTCATAAACTATCTAAGCTTAGTTTAGCAAAGACCTATCAAGGAATCGTTTAAAGAACAAAGTCTATTAAATGGGCCGAGGTTGGCCAATGAGCTTGAACTAAGTCCATCATACGTTAAATATCTTTCATTTAAATTAACTACGTTTTGAATAAAAGAAATCAAAATACAAACCTTATTACATTAATTAAATGATTTTAAAAGAATGTCCAACTAATATAAAGATGTTTTAACCCAAGACTTGTAATTATTAATCGGGGATATTGGGTTACCAATGGATAATAAGGTTGGTCTAGTTAGATGAAATCTTAGAAACACATTAGTAATCTAGGACACTTAGTTGCACGCCCGGACCAAACCCTAGTTAAAACGTCTATTATATATACTTATCGTATGCGAATTTTTTTTTTAAAAACAACTCAGGAACCGAAGATACATAGGCTACAACAACGAGCGCGCATTTTGTGGTAATTCTATACAAAGCAACACAGGTGAGTTCATTGCCCCTTTTCTAAACATTTTTGTTTTAAAACGCGGGGCTGAGAAGCATGCGTAAACTGTTTTAGTTAAACTGTTTATTTAAATGCTTTTATTTATTATATGTTTTACATATATGTTTGTTGATACTCCTAGACTCCTGTCTAGGAAATTATTAAAACAGATCAAGTTATCAAATAAATTTAAGTACTCTCATGAGTAATACCTTAAATTTAAACTCTAAATCAACCCATAGTCCATCAAGTTCAAATTCAAGAATCTAAATTCAAAGTGAAATCAAATGAACAATTTTAGAGATCATATTCAAGGGAATCATAACTCAGTGTGTGATCTGAGACCCAAGAATCATAATAAATCAATTATCATTGGAAATCATGGGAATTCAAAGAATCAAGAATCAAGAGACTCAGGAAATCAGGAATCATAAATGTGTGTGAATCATTGAAATAATGAAATCATTATGATCTAATGAAATCATTAATACTCAAGTCAAGGTGGATGTCAGTTGTATAGGGAATCAAGACCACGTGTAACACACATATAAAGTCCCACTCAGATGCAGAAGACCATTGGGTCAGGCTGTAACGGGAAATAACATAAACGATCAAATGGTATCAATATCAAAGTCAAATCATGAGAATCAAGAGATCAAGAATCAAAGGATATCCTTAAAGTCCCACTCAGATGCAAAAGACCATTGGGTCAGGCTGTAACGGGCAAAACATTAAAATCCCGCTCAGTTCAGGTGTACTCCTTGTGAGTTATGCCTGACATGGGTCACGTGTGAGAGGTTACAACTTGGATAACCACCAACAACTAAGTCTAATTGATCGGGTCAAATAATGCCCAATCATCATGTCTTAGTTGTATTTAAATGTTTATTTATTTATTTTATTAAATATTTAACATTTTAATTACTATCACTGATTTTTGAGAAATCATCTATCTATGATCAAAATCAAGGGAATCAAAGGTAAATCAAGTTTTGGAGGTCATAATCTAAATCAGAGGTGTGTTGGGTAAAAATGCTTAGCTATCATTAATATCAATGTCCTATGCGGATTAGTATGTGGTGGGATGGCGTCTGGGCGGGGTTGTAGCCTCGACCCAGGGGTATGCCCTATATATAAGAATACCGATCTGGATGATACAGCTGATGTTAATGAGGTTAGGGTCTTTACCGAAGGAAGTTTCAAAATCAGTTTCACATCATTTCCAAACATAAAACAATATGAACTCACCAACCATGTGTTGACTTGATTTTTGCATGACTTCTCAGGTGACGAACATGTCAACTAAGGAGTTATTCCTTTTGGACTAGGACTTCAGATAGAAGACTTAGCATTTTGGACCTGCATACTTTTGAAGACATCGTTATACAAATTATTTTGTATATCTTGTGTAAATACAAGATAGAAATATATGATGTTAATGGTAGATTTACATTGTTAAATTATAAACAATACTGATGTAATTTAACTTTGTAATTCTATTATATTTAGCATTTCTCAGTTATGTCATGTGCAATGTAAACAATCTGATCATTACGAATTCTTCGATCAGGATATCATCAACTGAAGGTCCAGGAAGAAGATATTCCTAAAACTGCTTTCCGTACAAGGTATGGGCATTATGAGTTCACTGTTATGCCATTTGGACTTACTAATGCTCCAGCTGCTTTTATGGACATGATGAACCGGATATGTAAACCTTATCTGGACAAATTCATCATTGTGTTCATTGATGATATTCTTATTTATTCAAAAACACCCGAGGATCATGCTATACATCTTAGAACTCTACTTGAATTACTAAGACATGAGAAATTGTATGCTAAATTTTCCAAATGTGAGTTCTGGCTCACTGAAGTACAATTTCTAGGGCATGTTATTAATGCTCAAGGTATTCAAGTGGATCCGTCTAAGATAGAGGCTATTACCAAATGGGAGAACCCAAGTCACCAACAGAGGTGCGTAGTTTCTTAGGCTTGGCGGGTTATTATCGATGATTTATTCAGAATTTCTCCCGAATAGCCGTTCCTCTCACCTCATTGACTCGAAAATCAGTAAAATTCGAGTGGGGTACTAAGCAAATTGAAGCGTTTCAAATTCTTAAAGATAAGTTGACTCACGCTCCAATCCTAGCATTACCTGAAGGTGTTGAAGACTTTGCTGTCTATGGTGATGCTTCTCACACAGGATTAGGATGTGTATTGATGCAAAGAAACAAGGTGATTGCTTATGCATCACGTCAACTGAAGACGCATGAGAAAAATTACGCAACTCATGATCTGGAATTAGGTGCAATTATCTTTGCATTGAAGTTGTGGAGACATTACCTTTACGGAGTTCATTTCAAAGTTTATACTGACCACAAGAGTTTAAAGTATATCTTTGATCAGAAGGAACTGAATATGCGACAACGAAGATGGATGGAAACTTTGAATGACTATGACTGTGAAATTATCTATCTTGAAGGAAAGGCAAATGTGGTTGCCGATGCCTTAAGCCGAAAGGAGATAGAGAAACCGAGAAGAGTACGTGCTTTACGGCTAGAACTTCAAGTCGATTTGTTTAATCAAATTAAAGAAGCACAAAAACAAGCCAAAGAGGATGAAAACAAGGAAAAAGAAGGAATGAAGGGCATGATTGAACAACTGGTCAAAGGAGATGATGAGATTCTTCGAATGAACACAAGAATCTGGGTGCCAGTCACTGGCGGCCTAAGAGAAAGAATATTGGAAGAAGCACATAAATCTAAATACATGATGCACCCAGGAGGCGATAAAATGTACAAGAATCTGAAAGAGAACTATTGGTGGATTGGCATGAAGAAAGATATTGCTGCATATGTTGCAAGATGTTTAACTTGTTCACAAGTTAAAGCTGAACACCAGAAACCTTCTGGTATGTTGCAACAACTGGAACTACCTGTTTGGAAATGGGAAATGATAACTATGGATTTTATAACCAAACTTCCTCGAACAAGTCGTGGAAATGATACTATTTGGGTTATTGTTGATAGACTGACCAAGTCTGCTCATTTCTTAGCAATGAAAGAAACTTACTCTATGGATAGGCTAGCACAGTTGTACGTAAATGAAATTGTATCATTACACGGTGTGCCATTATCCATTGTGTCAGATAGAGATAGTCGTTTTACATCTCGATTCTGGCAAAGTTTTCAAAAAGCTCTAGGAACGCGTTTGAATTTCAGCACTGCTTATCATCCACAAACTGATGGGCAGAGCGAAAGAACAATCCAAACATTGGAAGACATGCTTCGAGCTTGTGTAATAGACTTTGAAGGAAGCTGGGATGACCATTTACCTCTAATGGAATTCTCTTACAATAATAGTTATCACTCAAGTATTCAGACTGCACCATTTGAAGCTCTCTACGGCAGAAAATGTCGAACACCAGTCTGTTGGTCTGAAATTGGTGAAAATCAGTTGTCTGGTCCAGAAATCGTGCAAGAAACAACTGACAAAGTCTTTCAAATTAGAGAAAGATTGAAGGCGGCTAGAGATCGACAAAAGAGCTATGCAGATCGAAGAAGAAAGCCATTAGAATTCAATGTTGATGACAAAGTGCTACTCAAAGTTTCACCATGGAAAGGAGTAGTACGATTCGGTAAAAAGGGAAAGTTAAGTCCACGTTATGTCGGACCTTTTAAAATTCTCAAAAGAATCGGACCGGTGGCCTATAAACTTGAACTACCGGTAGAAATGGCCGGAGTACATGATGTGTTTCACGTTTCTAATCTCCGAAAATGTTTGGCCGATGAATCTTTGTTAATGCCTCTTCAAGATGTTGAAGTAAACGAAAAATTAAAATTTATCGAACAACCGATTCAAATTGAAGACCGACGTGAAAAGAGACTCAAGCGTAAAAAGTTGGTGTTAGTTAAGGTTAAGTGGAACTCTAGACGTGGTCCTGAATATACATGGGAACTGGAATCTGAAATGAGAAAGAAATATCCACACTTATTCCAATAATCTCGAGGACGAGATTAAAACAAAGGTGGGGAGGATGTAACAACTGCATATTTTTTTATATATATATAAAAAAAATATTGTTTAATATTATAATTTTAAATATCTAGTTATCATATACACATATATGACACTTACATACTAATAAGTAATGAGTAAAATAATTATTAAAAAGTTTTGACACACTTATTCGGTCAGTTAATGTTATAGGGGACCGCTCAAAATTAATAAAATTAAATTTTCTCCGTTTTTAACGAAACTTAGGTCAAAACGTAGAGAAAAATGAGCTGATCCCAGCAGTATTTTTAGAATTTTATAAAGTATCATATTTTAAAAGTTATAAGAGAAAAACGAAATATAAGCTAAATTAATTATAATAATAAAATAATAAAATAATAAAATAATAAAAATATCTTTCAAATTGAAGAAAATTGCAAGGATGTTACGTGAAGCAATTTTGAGCTCAAATGACTCCTTCCAATAATTGAAAAACACGTAGAAATCTATACCTGCGATTTCCTTCGTCGTTAAGTTTTAATTGTCTATAAATACTTAAAATTTCACTTTCATTCGAAAGCATACGTACAAAAACAAATACACACGCTTGAGAAAATCAGAAGCTATGGACGCTAGGAGGTGCCGATCAGTATAAAAGGGTCAAGATTAAGGAGTCAGTTTGTTTAGGTATATTATCTAATTTTTAGTTAAACTCATAAATTTAATGTTTTATTAAAATATTAACTTATAAGGTTAAGGTTAATATCCGACCCTATGTAAAAATTAAAAATTTAAAGTTTTATATATTAACTTAAAGGGTCAGGGTTAAGATCCGACCCTATGTATATATTAAAATTTTTTTACGATAATAATATTGACTACTATCATTATAATAAAAATAAATAATAATAATAATATAATAAAAATAATAATAATATTATTATTATTATCTTCGTAAAAAAAAATATATAATAATAAAAATAATAATAATAGTAAAAATCATAATAATAATAATAATGATCGTAATAATAATAATAATATTAATAATAATAATAAATAAATAAGAATGTTCTTTGCAGAACAGTTATAAGCATATATTAAGCAGAAACGCTGCCCAATTTACAATAACAAGTTTAAAGCTGTCACCCTGCCAACTCAAAATTCAGGTGAATACATGTAACTTATTTTTAAATTTATAAATGAATTTTTATGAGCATGTATGTTTAAACTTTGACGCATAAAGGGATACTATTAGACCAGCATTTAGGCCATTAGTATACGTACGATTTGCAAATTGTATCCGCTATGGGTGAAATTCCCATATGTGGCTGGTATCGTGGGCTGGAAGGTTATACGTAAGACGAAATCCGCAGGCAACCTAACCAGTGACGGGCTGTGGGCTGGAGGGAACAAACGTAAGACGCACTCCGCTGTTGTTCCTAACCAGTGACAGTACAAGCCAGGGTATGCAGTGGTTGTATCGATCAGTGAAATAACCTGCTAAATGTGTAGTATTGCCACTATTAATTATGGTTAAAGGACCGAATATGCTATGCTTACATATCGAGTCTGTTATTTGTATTCACCAACATTATGTTGACGTTTTATTTTTAAAAACTTTTCAGGTAATAATGAAATGTAAAAGAAAAGCAAGATTAGAGATTCTTGGCCTATGACGCCTTGGATAGGATCTTGTAGTAAAACCATGGAGCTATTGGAGCTATGCCTCCAAATCTTGTATAAACCAGATATTATAAAATAATGTATAATATGGGTTTGTGAAAAGCTGGTTTATTATAATATGAAATGATGATATTCATACTTATACGTATGAAATTTTGTGAAATTCCTGAAAAGTTATTTATGAAAAGTTATTTTATAAAAATTGTGACAGTAAGGTTTTTCATACCCATGTGTATGAATTATTTAGAAATCATGAAACATATGGTTTTCACATCTATGCATGTGAATTATTTACAAAATTATGAATTAATGAAACAACGCTTCCGCTGATTAAAAAGAATAATAAACTCTGACCGAGACATATCTATGAAACCAATTCGGGTCACAGCGCCCGGGCCGCCGAGAGCCCGGGGTGTGACAGGTTGGTATCAGAGCTCCTGGTTTTAGCGAAATAAGTACTAATGATAGTATCTAAGCTTTAACCGAATTAAGATAAGTGCCTATCAAAGGAATAGGTAGAATAGTATACTTGAAATACTAACAATGATTGAAATAACATGATGAATTCTGATGATAGCTTACAAGCTAAATTACGATGAATTATTTTTAAGACATTGTCAAATATCATATTTTGTAGACAATGTCTCGAAACCAAAATTCTGGCGGACCATCTGCAAACACTCGTGGGCGAAAGAGAACGCACACGGATGCTACTGAACCAATGATTCGAAAAGATGAACTTCAGCAGATAATAGCAAAGGAAATTAAGGACGCAATACCTACGATTATTGCGGCTATGAAAGATAATGAAAATTCGAATCCAGAGAATACAGTGACAAAAACAAAAGAGGTGTCTGGTTCGAACACTGAGAATATCGAAGCCTCTAGTGCAAAACGGTTCAGAACTGAAGGATGTTCATAAAAAACATTCCAATCTTGTAAACCTCCTGAGTTCGCAGGAACAGAAGGAGCTGTGGTAGCTTTAAGATGGCTCGAGAAGATTGAAGCGGTACTTGCAATTAGCAAATGTGCTGAAGAAGATATGGTTCTTTATGCTTCAAATTCTTTTAAAGATGGAGCGTTAGAATGGTGGAACTCCATTATTCAAACCAAAGGCAGAACCAATGCATATGCTATGACTTGGGCAAGTTTTCGGGATCTCGTAACTCGAAAGTTTTGCCCAATGAACGAGAAGGAACAAATCGAGCGCAAATTCCTGACTCACCGCATGGTCGGTGCAGGGCATCGTGAGTACACTTCGAAGTACTTTGAGTATCAAGACTTGCGTGGATTTTATTGGTGGCCGGGAATGAAGAAAGACATAGCCGAGTACGTCGGTCGGTGTCTGACGTGTGCTAAGGTAAAGGCGGAACACCAGAGACCGTCTGGTTTATTGGAACAGCCTGAGATTCCGCTCTGGAAGTGGGAACAAATAGCTATGGATTTCATTACCAAGCTACCCCGCACTTCCAGTGGTCATGATACTATCTGGGTGATCATTGATCGTTTAACAAAATCTGCTCATTTCTTGCCAATGCGTGAGACCTTCACGATGGATAAACTGGCGAGATTGTACATCAATGAGATAGTGGTGCGCCACGGGGTGCCATTGTCTATTATTTCTGATCGAGACAGCAGATTCACATCAAGGTTCTGGCAATCACTGCAGAAATCTCTAGGGACACAGTTAAATCTGAGTACAGCTTACCATCCACAAACGGACGGCCAGAGCGAACGTACTATTCAAACCCTGGAGGATATGTTAAGAACCTGTATTTTGGATTTCGGTGGGAATTGGGATTCCCATTTGCCACTGATAGAATTCTCCTACAACAACAGTTACCACAGCAGTATCGGATGTGCACCATTCGAGGCTCTCTATGGTCGGAAATGTCGATCACCGATATGTTGGACTGAAGTGGGAGATAACCGTATAACTGGGCCAGAGCTTATTCAGGAAACCACTGACAAGATTGCTCAGATTCAGAGAAGACTACAAGCTACCAGAAGCAGACAAAAGAGCTACGCTGACAAACGGCGTAAGCCGTTGGAATTCCAAGTTGGAGACCGTGTCATGTTGAAGGTATCCCTATGGAAAGGCGTTGTACGTTTTGGAACAAAAGGCAAACTAGCACCACGATACGTGGGACCGTTCGAAATCATTGAACGTATTGGTCCTGTGGCGTATAGACTGAGATTACCAGATGAACTCAGTGGTGTGCATGACGTATTTCACGTCTCGAACTTAAAGAAATGCCTTACTGACGAAGCACTCGTCATTCCAATCGAAAAGATTCAAGTTGATGATCAGTTGCACTTTATCGAAGAACCTTTAGAGATTATGGATCGCAAGGTTAAGCAACTGAGACGAAGCCGTATTCCGATAGTAAAGGTTCGGTGGAATTCAAGACGCGGACCCGAGTTTACTTGGGAACGTGAAGATCACATGAAGTTAAAGTATCCCCAACTGTTTGAAGAGGAAATTGTAGCCAATAACAATTCTTAAATTTCGGGACGAAATTTCTCTAACAAGGGGAGACTGTAACATCAGCGCCGGAAACCTCACCGGAACGGTAATCAGGTACAAATCTTATGTAATTCAGTGTATTTCATATCCATGTCAAAGTTCAGTATCAAATCATGCTATCAAAACAGTGAAATCATAGTCATTTCAGAGAAACAAGTTCAGAACAATGGTTCTTGAGTCAGATAATTATCTGGAAACATAGAACCATCATGTGATTTATTTGTTAGGATCTTATTATGTATAAACGTATGTGAGGCCTTACAGAACAAAACAACACGAATGTCGTTACGTGAATGCTAAACCGACCGATTTTTCGTATAGGTGACGATCTGTACGAATAAATCTGAAAGTTTAACGTTCTGAATGATATTCAATAATTAGAAAACAATATTGAAGAGTGTAGTTATCGTCGTGTTTGGTCGGGTGACGATTCGAACAAATACGCGCGATGGCCGCGCGATTCGATTTAAACGTTAAATAAATATTTTGTAATTTAATAATTAAAAGATATTTAGTTAATTTATTAGGAATCACAACCTAAAATAATTTTATAAATTTTATTTTATAATCGAGTCGTTTCGTTACAAAAACGAAGAGAAAACGGTGTTTTTACGCGAAACCGAACGAACCCGAACAAACCCGGGTATTTTCCCCACATTTAATGTGGCAATTAAAGCCACAACAACCACCACCAACCAGCCATTACTCCACTCTTCTCCTCCAAAAATTCATCACTCTCTCTCTCTAGAAATCACCATCTTCTCTCTAAGATTTCTCATCCATTTCTCCATGAAATCTTGAGTCCTTGGTGTCAAAATCACCACCATCACTTGTAGATCACGGAAGTACAACAGATCAGGCTTGAATCCGTCGAAAATCGTGGAAAAATCTTGTTCTTGGTTCGGTTTTGGGGTTTTGAAAACCCTAGATCGAGTCCCCTCTAAAACCGACCCAACCACTTCAAAACTTTAGGGAAATCACTCACAACACCTCTAGAACATGTTAGGAACGAGTCTTGGTTAAAACCCTGGTTATTTACCTTGAAAGGTCATGGCAGCACCTGTGTTCTTCGACAGGCCGAATGGCCAGGCTCAGTCGCCAGACTCATTCGCCGAATGGCCAGGCTCATTCGCCAGACTCATTCGCCGAATGGGCAGGCTCAGTCGCCAGACACATTCACCGAATGGCCAGGCTCAGTCGCCAGACTCCTTCGCCGAATGGCCAGGCTCAGTCGCCGAATGGCCAGGCTCATTCGCCGAATGGCCAGGCTCAGTCGCCGAATGGCCAGGCTCAGTCGCCTGAACCATATTCGGCCTTCACCCCTATTCGGCCAAGTTGTTTCGGTTATGGCTCCTTCGGCTAGGGGTAGGGTTAGAACTATCAAACACGATCAAGAATTTTGGACGCATGGTATGCATGGGAAGTGTTAGGGTTTTCCTAACATAAAGCCAACTTTGTATTAACTAGGAGTTAAACATGAGTGTCATTTGGTCTAAGGGCATGTTACCATCTAATGATATTATAATGTGGACTCTCATTAAAGAAAGTTTTCATAAATCACATTATTCTCTATACATGAATGTCAACATCTTTTGAGATCAACACCTTTATGAATACATTGGAAGAAGCACAAAGGATCAAAGAATGATCTAAGGTGTGGGGCGTTGATTTAATTATTAACATCTAGCCTTAGAAAAAGCTTTAAAGATATACGACTAACTTAGATGGTTTTCATAAACTATCTAAGCTTAGTTTAGCAAAGACCTATCAAGGAATCGTTTAAAGAACAAAGTCTATTAAATGGGCCGAGGTTGGCCAATGAGCTTGAACTAAGTCCATCATACGTTAAATATCTTTCATTTAAATTAACTACGTTTTGAATAAAAGAAATCAAAATACAAACCTTATTACATTAATTAAATGATTTTAAAAGAATGTCCAACTAATATAAAGATGTTTTAACCCAAGACTTGTAATTATTAATCGGGGATATTGGGTTACCAATGGATAATAAGGTTGGTCTAGTTAGATGAAATCTTAGAAACACATTAGTAATCTAGGACACTTAGTTGCACGCCCGGACCAAACCCTAGTTAAAACGTCTATTATATATACTTATCGTATGCGAATTTTTTTTTAAAAACAACTCAGGAACCGAAGATACATAGGCTACAACAACGAGCGCGCATTTTGTGGTAATTCTATACAAAGCAACACAGGTGAGTTCATTGCCCCTTTTCTAAACATTTTTGTTTTAAAACGCGGGGCTGAGAAGCATGCGTAAACTGTTTTAGTTAAACTGTTTATTTAAATGCTTTTATTTATTATATGTTTTACATATATGTTTGTTGATACTCCTAGACTCCTGTCTAGGAAATTATTAAACAGATCAAGTTATCAAATAAATTTAAGTACTCTCATGAGTAATACCTTAAATTTAAACTCTAAATCAACCCATAGTCCATCAAGTTCAAATTCAAGAATCTAAATTCAAAGTGAAATCAAATGAACATAATCAAGAGATCATATTCAAGGGAATCATAACTCAGTGTGTGATCTGAGACCCAAGAATCATAATAAATCAATTATCATTGGAAATCATGGGAATTCAAAGAATCAAGAATCAAGAGACTCAGGAAATCAGGAATCATAAATGTGTGTGAATCATTGAAATAATGAAATCATTATGATCTAATGAAATCATTAATACTCAAGTCAAGGTGGATGTCAGTTGTATAGGGAATCAAGACCACGTGTAACACACATATAAAGTCCCACTCAGATGCAGAAGACCATTGGGTCAGGCTGTAACGGGCAATAACATAAACGATCAAATGGTATCAATATCAAAGTCAAATCATGAGAATCAAGAGATCAAGAATCAAAGGATATCCTTAAAGTCCCACTCAGATGCAGAAGACCATTGGGTCAGGCTGTAACGGGCAAAACATTAAAATCCCGCTCAGTTCAGGTGTACTCCTTGTGAGTTATGCCTGACATGGGTCACGTGTGAGAGGTTACAACTTGGATAACCACCAACAACTAAGTCTAATTGATCGGGTCAAATAATGCCCAATCATCATGTCTTAGTTGTATTTAAATGTTTATTTATTTATTTTATTAAATATTTAACATTTTAATTACTATCACTGATTTTTGAGAAATCATCTATCTATGATCAAAATCAAGGGAATCAAAGGTAAATCAAGTTTTGGAGGTCATAATCTAAATCAGAGGTGTGTTGGGTAAAAATGCTTAGCTATCATTAATATCAATGTCCTATGCGGATTAGTATGTGGTGGGATGGCGTCTGGGCGGGGTTGTAGCCTCGACCCAGGGGTATGCCCTATATATAAGAATACCGATCTGGATGATACAGCTGATGTTAATGAGGTTAGGGTCTTTACCGAAGGAAGTTTCAAAATCAGTTTCACATCATTTCCAAACATAAAACAATATGAACTCACCAACCATGTGTTGACTTGATTTTTGCATGACTTCTCAGGTGACGAACATGTCAACTAAGGAGTTATTCCTTTTGGACTAGGACTTCAGATAGAAGACTTAGCATTTTGGACCTGCATACTTTTGAAGACATCGTTATACAAATTATTTTGTATATCTTGTGTAAATACAAGATAGAAATATATGATGTTAATGGTAGATTTACATTGTTAAATTATAAACAATACTGATGTAATTTAACTTTGTAATTCTATTATATTTAGCATTTCTCAGTTATGTCATGTGCAATGTAAACAATCTGATCATCACGATTATCATCACGATATCGCGCCCCGGGAACCTTCCGCCCAACGGGACAACCGATCCTATCCCGCCGGCTCGGGGTGTGACAGCCAGGCCGTAGCGTACGCCGTGGCTGTCCAGAAATTTTTGTTTTTGATGCCGAAATCGCGTTTTACGGTCTAAAACCGTTCCGATTCGGACCATAACTTATAGTTGGATAATCTTACTTAGTTCTTATGAACTAATGGTAAAATTATATGTGGTATTGCACGTTGAATGTAGATGTGCATAAGGGCTCATGATCGGGCACGTATTTTGGAAACATACAAACGTTATGTAAATTGGGAATGTAATTAGTAATTAAACAAGTACATATTACTTACGTAAATTTTTGTCACGCTTCCCTATAAATCTTTGCTAAAGTTTAGTGTTAAAACTTAATGGGGACCATATTTTGACACGTGTAATCGTGTATTGAGTTTGGGTGTTACAAGATGGCAATGGGTCGGATTTAGGAAATGGTTGAGTAATCCCAACCCTAACCCCAGACCTAATTATAAAAGTTTGTCTCATATCCGGCCCAAAACCTATCAGGTGTCTATCAGTCATTTACCTGTCGATTATTGGGTATGCTCGCAGGTTTCGGGATACCCGTTAATTTAGCTAAATTACACTTTTTAAGAATAATTGGCTTAAACCTTTCATGTATGTATCAAGTAACTAATAATAGTTTGTTTTAATATCAAAAAAATATATCAAATATGACAATAACAAACTATTGGTTATATCAAATAACATGAAAATTGAAAATGTCATAAGTTGATTAATATTGTTTAAGACAAACAAAAGAATAACAACGGTCACCATAATGGTTAAAAAAAAAAAAAGAAACTATTTGGTATACTTATTAGGTAAATGTGAAAATAGAAATCGATTATATACTAAAAACAAAAATAAATATCTGAAAAAGAAAATCGGGTATACTTATTTGATAAACGAGTATTTATAATTAGGTACACGGGGTGGGTAAGCATGATTAGTAAACGGGTATATATAAGCGAGTAATCGGGTCGGGTAAATGGGTGTATGAACGAATCTCATGTTCGTCCCATACCCGCAAAAAATTTAAAAATTAATCTCATACTCGGCTCAATATCAATCGAGTTCGGGAATACCCGTCTCATATGTTACGGGTTTCGGGTAAACCCGTCGGGCTTTTTTGCCATCCCTACATCAAAGTTTTTTGAATCATGAACTTAGTCATAAAACTGTATTTACATCGTCTGTAAATATATCATTGTCACTTCCCAGTTGTGTTTGTTCATATCATGGATTTGCTTTTTTCGCTTTGCAATATTTATTAATTTGCTTTCTTAACATTAAGTTCGATTCTTTTGACAAAAAGCGACACAAAACTTCCAATGAGTCTTTAGAGTTGAATCATTCAGCTAAACAAAAATCCCAATTACACCAAACTTTCAATATTAGAACCTTGACTAACGGAAAATTGTGAGTGAGCCGTAATAATATTTTATAAGAGTAGAAATGCAAAGAGTTTTTTCTTTCTTTGTCAATTCATCAAACTATTTATACCAACTTTGAGTCTAAAAAAGGGTCAGAAGTTAAAAAACGATGATATAACCGTTATAAAAGGCAAGATTTTTATGGAGAGAGAAATAACAAAAAAAAACCGTTTTTCAGACACGTCTGCCTTAATTCATTAAGAATTTGTTTCTGATAGTATCTTATTAGTAGTTGATCTAACAAAACAAATTTCAAATATGGTCCAAACCCAGGCTTTATACGAGTATGAAACTTGTTCCATATATTTCAGGTAAAAACCGAAACTTGTTGGACTCCTTAGAACTTTTATCCACCTCTACTCACACCGTACAAACTTATGGATGATGGGCTAATTTCTGTTTGAGTTTATTTTATGATTATGATAAAAAAATGTTGTTTGACTTTGATCCTTGTAGTTTGTCTTAGATGTATTTATGTCATGTGTCGCCTACGGCTTCACTCATGTTGTTATCAGGCCACTTACTCGTGGTTGGCATCGTCGCATAAAACCTGTAGTTTGTTATATGTCATTTAGGATAGTTGCGCAATATCAAACCAGAGTAAGGTATGTGGTCCATGTGTTGGTTGTTTCTAGTGTCATACCTTGCTCGCTTCTTACGATGATCAACTATTTGAGGATCATCATCGTTGAATGTCTTTAGTTGTTCGAATGTTGGCGTAACGTCTAATAGAGTGTATTATAGGCTATATTATAGATACATCCAGAATCTTTGATGTGAAAAGTTATAGGAAAATATAAGTAGTATTATACCATATGATCTTAAAATACGAACAATATGATTTCATACAACCCGTATGTTTGGACATGATACCCTTAGTTGTATTTATAATCAGAGCCATGTTATGTAACGTTGTATGGATTCTAGGTTAGAGTTGATCTTGGACGTACATCACATTGTTTTTAATAATAACGTCATTTTTAGTCACATACAAATATCACAACCAATTATTTTTGTTTTTTTTAACAAGGGTAATATTATTAGATAAATGATCTAGAAAGCAAAGGGCATTATTAAAAAAATAATAAATTACCAAGATAGTACATTATTATTTTACTACTGGTCCTTAGT
Organism: Mikania micrantha; assembly: GCA_009363875.1. Taxonomy (NCBI): domain Eukaryota; kingdom Viridiplantae; phylum Streptophyta; class Magnoliopsida; order Asterales; family Asteraceae; genus Mikania; species Mikania micrantha. Next base: position 34,717 of record SZYD01000486.1, on the reverse strand, counting down.
TTTCATAAATTATTCATATGATCCAAACTTAAAATATTTGTAACATATATAATATTTATATGAAAGTAATTTGTTCAAGTATTAAGGGTAATTTGATGATATAAGAACTATACGTGTTACAAATATTTAAATTTTGAAATCATATAGGTAATTTAAGAAACTTAAAAACCAATAATAAAATATGCAAGGTATAATTTACTCATAATTTTAATCTAGAAAGTAAAGAGCAATACTCGACAAATGTTTAGTGATCCATGATAGAACTCTTTTATCTACACAGTTTAGTTAAGACTAGAAAACAAACTAACATGAGATAATAAATTAATTATTAATTAAAACTAACCTTTAATAATCATGTGATCTATTTTTTTTGAACGACAAATTTAGCGTACTCTTAAATTATCTCAAATGATATTATCTTTGTCTGGATTTGAACCCAAAGTTAGACAACGTCCTTCACAAGTGAGGTATTGTAACACTCGCCCACAATTATGCAATTAAAGGCTAGATTTATTTTTATTCATCATTGTACAACAAGTTTGTCTGAACAATACAAAGCATACGAGGATGTTATGAACCCAAAAAAAAAATAGAACTTATTTTGCTGAATATTATCAATTAATTTTAATTATAGAATACATTTTATATTTTTAAGCAATCAGAGAAGCATATCAGACCTTGAAGGCAGTCTTTTGAAAAAATTAATCGGTACGGACGGCATCCTGTTCCTGAACCTGGGATGCCTGAGCCAGTACAACCCAAACAGAACCGCCACCACCTGAAACGGAGTCACGTACAGAAACACCGCCCACACCAACGCAATTATTATAAAAATCGACGTCGCCCGAGAGTCCCGCCAGCTCAGCAACGCCATCACTCTCTCCCCCTGAGTCGCAAGGTCTCCGACCACACTCTGAACCCTCCCGGCGAGGCTCCTCATCCTCTCATACCTCATTCTCACAACTTCCGGTGGTTTTGACGACGGAAAAGTGTCAAACTCCTCGTCTATGTCCTCCGGATGAACCATTTCCGCCTGCGATATCCGGGCATCCATATGCGACGGCTTTCGTGGTCTGAACCTGTAGTTCCACAACCCGATTACAAATAGGTATAGGAAGATCGTCGGCAGGATCAACTCCGGGTAGCACACTAGGATCAAGAACAAAACGTGGACCAAAACCGTGGTTAAAGGGTTCCGCCACATGCATATCCCGTCTAGCCACCGGAAAACCGCGCCGATTCCCGAAAACAACGCCATGATCCGGTAGAAATTCGCTTTGCTACGCCGCAGACTATACGAATTATAGTCAACGTCCAACATGTATCGGACGTTTTCAGGTTTGAGTGGCGGCTCGGCTCTTGAAAGCCGAGTTGCCACGATCAGAATTGCCTGGTGGCGGAGCCACTCGATGTGTTTGACTGATATGGGTTGGACATAGTGCATTTTCGGGAGGAGGGGTCGACCGTATTGAGCCACCATGTTGACCCACGCGACACATGTGAACCGTATCGCCAAATGGAGTTCACCATGTTTCTTTAGCCCGGATGGTGTTAGAGCCAACAATGGGTAGTAATGAGTGTATATTCGATCGGTTTCTAGTGTCGATAAACGAATCCTAACCTTCCCGATCCTCTGGTCTTTCGAATCTTCCTTGTCGTTTATGTGGCAGTTGTCGAAAACACCAACCGTGACCACCGTGCACGGGTCATACACTTCCCAAGTGTACTGTTCGTTCCAACGAGGTGTTAGAGTGTTTAAAAGTGTTCTGGTTCGAACCCATTTGTTCCCATACTTGGCAACACAATACGCGTCTGTCAATCTACCCTCCCTCATCTTCATCGGAAGCAGATTCTGTGCGCTTAAGATCCCTAGCTCAAGAATCCCGATACTTTGCTTCCGTAGCTGCTTCGATGACGCCTGCAAATCGCTACTGAAGTGTGTGGCCTCATCAAGAACATGATAACCTGAATCTAAAGATAATCTTAGATGAATCTTGCTTGAAAACTTCACTTCTTTCTTCTTCTCACCTTCTTCCTCCCACTCAGACGGCCTCCCGAGATCAAACCATGAAGATTCTAGGAGCTTTGTGGAGTCGATTCTCTGAGGGATTCTTCGCACCGGCACATGTGTCCTTCCTACACAAATATCCTTTCCGGGTCCCAGCCGATCTTCAACGCTAATGGTAACAAACTCATCGAACGGCTCGGATGCAACCAACATTATCTCCTCTTGCCAAGACGGGCTCAAGCTACGGGCCTGTGAGATCCTGGTGGTTCGCAATTGGTTCTTTAGAATTATTTTCACAAAGAACTCTGGCATCCGACTGCGATCCACCGGGATAAGATCTTGAGCTTCTATGACATGAATTCTCAAGTAATACAATTTTGGTGAAAAGTACACATTTGAGCGTGTATTTGATAGATTGTGCGGACTGATGCTATGAGCATCAGAATGCCATGCTCCAGGAAAAGCCTCGTCAGCCTGTGTTCCCATCCAGATCGCAAGCATGATCTCGCCCCTTGTTTTCATCCCATTCTTGTCTTCCAATCTGTACCACTGAGGAGCTAACGGACTGTCCGGCGGGACTCGTGTCGGGACGTCAACGATATCGAACCTGAGTTTTCCGACGAAGTCATCTTTCGTTAATAAATCCTTATCTTTCACCACCAATTCGAGTATTGTGGATTGCAATCGCTCTTTAGAAAATGCAAAAACTTGATTCCAAACAGGGTATTGATTCTTTTCATGGTGTTTCGTTACTCCTTTATAGTTTCCAAGCTTCACTTCGACGTATGGATCGAGGCTGCCGGTGATATCCATCGGCGGCAGGTCTCTGGCTTTCACGACGTTAACATATAGGAAATGCATCCGCTCAACCAGATCGTATGTCGTCGCTGTTTTGTCGGCTCCACGGTATCCCATACGCGCCGCCACCGGCGGCCGTGTCTCCACCAACCCGAAATCCGGCGGTGGTTTCTGCCCCGGGAACTGCATATGCATCATGTTAACTGGTCCAGCTCTCATGAAATTAGATTTGTTTTCCATGGCTGCCGGAGGTGGTCCAGCCGGAGATGGTCCGGTCGGAGATGGTCCCTGACCCGAACCACCTCTCCCGACAGAGAAAAAGGTTCTGACTTCTTTCTGTTTCTCTGTTTTCTTCTTTTTCTCGTTAACCTCATCGTACTCGTTTCTAAAATCAAAATGATTGGTGTCGGATTTTTTGTCGAAAACTGGCGGTTGATCATTAACACTTTCATGACGGTGGTGCTTTTCTGATGGCCGCTCCGGCGGCTGATTTGAAAAATTCTGACCATGAGCGACGTGGATTTTAAGGGCGATATCTCCTCGGATATGAGAAAACAACCCACGTTTATCGAGCGGGTATCTCTGAACAGAAGCTTCGGTCTCCGACCACGGGACCATGGCGCCGGAAATCCGAACACGACCCAGAAAGTTGTTGTGTTGTTTGGGTTTCCGATCATTGTAAACCGACACCTCGATGGTGGACAGCGGGAGATTTCCGGGTTCTCCAACGTTGAACACGAGTGTCTCGTTCCAAGCCGGGTAGAGATCTCGGGTTATGGTTTGGGTGCGCTGCCGTTGGCCGTCAAATTCGACCTCGACAAACGGGTTAGCGGAGCCTTGACCGTCTTTGGGCATGAGGTCCGCAGCGTCTATGACTTGGACTATGAGCCTGGCCATGTTTTCCGGTCGCCGGCCGGCGAAATGGGAATGAAAAGATGGTTAGAAAGGGTAGGAGTGAAGGGACGATGAAGTTGGTTGGGTATATGCGGTGGATGAAAGGGATGTGGTGGGGTCCGATTTGAAAACGGGTCCCGGTTTCTGGTTTATTGCTTTGTATGTATCTTTTGGAAATCCTTTGGTGCATGTGGTTGGGGGTGGGGCTGAAACAAAATCAGATCACTACTAGACATACTTCTTAACTATATTCTACGTCTTCTGGTTACATGATACTTGTAAAGAAACGAACGTACCCACTAGCTCTAAGTCTCGTTAATCAGTAAGATCTATAGAAGACGAAGATAAACATTGCCTTTATCTTACTGAATGTTACTGAGATAAAAATACTGCTTTTAAAGATAGCCCTGACTCAAAAGTGTCAAGAGTGCTCCAAACATTTTTTTTATTAAATATATATTTCATAAAGGTTGGGACATAAGCAAATCATAAAGATACTAGCAGTCTATATCTATGTAAACAATATAATCAACAATCTATGTCACACACGTAGCAAATAGGAAACATATGTAAGAATATATATATATCTGGTACATTTAAACTAAGGTGTTAAGTACTAAGCTAATGCTTAAAATTAATAATGTTTAACTTTTATCTCCCAAAATTAATCCGATGAGGTTTACAGTCCCTGAAGTTCGATAACCCCATGGAATCTTTGGGTTTTGAGACTAGAGCAATGAACAAAGAGAAAGATGCATTCCTAATACTCTAATAAAACCACTATTAAAAAAGTCTTCAAAGAATATAAAACCAACCTAAACATCTATATATACATTAAAAACTCAGCCAATTATGGCGTAATGCATAGATGTGTTAGGTATATGTTATAAATAATATTCAACACAATTGAGTAATAAAAATCAAAAAAATAACTGAATTGAACTACACAACACAAACAAGTTATATACGGTTTAGAAAAGGAATGTTTGGGTATCAAACATAAGTATTGAAGATTCACGGAAATCCTAAGGCTATGTGTTGTGTACCGTGAAGGAGGCGTGAGGGGCACCGGTCACGCCCTCTCACATTACACAGGAGCGTGAGGGTGGCGTGGTGGGTCAAGGCGTGAGCCTCCTCATCTGGGGCGGCCCTGAGATTTGGCGTGCCCAGGACGAACCGGAAAAAAAAGGCCCCTAAAGAATTCAAATATTAGACTGGAGGTGCTCAAAAAACCAAAAACCATTTAATACCGAAAACCAAAACGTATTCGTAACTGAAAAATCGAACTGAATTCGGAATTCGGTTTTCGTTTTAGTAGCTGTATCAAAATTCCGAATTCGGTTTTCGGTTCGGTACCTAACCATATCCGAATTTCGGTTTTGGATTCCAATTTTTTTTTAAATTTGGTTTGTTTGGTTAACCGATTAAACCGAATTCAAATTTAAATTTATTATCTTATTAATAATATATAAGATTGAATTCGGTTTACTTGGTTGAATTCGGTTTATTCATATTGGTTTATTCGGTTTTTAATCAATTTATTCAATTGAATTAGGTTTATTTGGATCGGTTTATTTGACTTTTAAGCGGTTTAAATAGCTTTCAGTCTGTTTATTTGGTTTTAACCGAAATTAGAACCAAACCACTTCTCGAATTCGGTTCGTTTTTTTATAGGGAAAAAATTGAAAACCAATTAAACCAGACCAAATAAACCGTTAACCGAACCAATTGACATATTTAGTTTAAAGGACATGAAAGTAACTTCATATACTTTAAGAAAAATGATTTATTGCACCATTAAATAATGTGTTTATAAATGTTTATTTTTAGTTCGATTTACCTTATTAATTCTCATTTGAATGAATCCGTATATATACGTATGTATAAAAAATTTTGTGCCCCCCTAAAAAATGAGCCTGGGACGGGGTCGGGTTTGCCCCTCCCCCGGGCAGCCCTTGCTCCTCACGAGGTGATGACCATTGGCCGGGGAGGAAAAAAAGCCAAAAACGGTAATATGACCGTTTAAAAAATAATAAATTAAACCATATATAAACTCATTCAACACACTCAAAAACACTCACATACTATCTTAATCTCTAAAAATCTTCAAACATTTCAACTCTCAAATCTTCAAAAATTTCTACACTACCATAGATTCAAACAACCCATATTTTAACCCGTTTATGAATTGTTACCCACCTCAAGTCGATCCAAACAATTCAAACAACCCGAACCAATTTCTAACCTTCTCAAATTAGTATCCACAATTCAAACAACCCAAACCAATTTCTAACCTATAATATTATGTCTTTTTTTTTTAAAATATAATTAATAATTAAAAAAATAAAATTCAAATAATAAAATATTGAATAAAGGTGGTATGACGTGGAGTGATGGATAAGATATGTAAAGATGATGTGTAGTGATAAGGGGGTGATGGTGTTGGTTGATTATGTGAGGCCTACGTAGCGCCTACGTGAAGTGATGGGAGGTGATACATAACACATAACCTAAGAGAAACTCTAGCTGCTTTGGGAATGATTTAAGTGATCTAACTAGCATTGAAGATACAACAAACTCAATAGACACTTACAAACACCATATCACTTGGTCTATCTCACTGATACTAAGAAATGATCCTAAGAACTATGTGAAAGATCACCAAGGTGTGTAACATATTAGTTGGTCAGTCTCTCCAAGCACTAATTATCTAAAGATCCTAAACATTAAATTATTTGATCAGTCTCAACAATCTCTACTCACCATAATGTATAGGAATCCGTCATATTGTATAGATTAATACCTTAGATAGCAAGGAAACAAAAGATAAGATGTTATACCTAAATTATTATTTATTTATTTCTTTTAACATGTCATATATCATGCTTTTATTGTTTCATATTCTTCTTAAACAAAAATTTCTTCTATCATTCCCTATAATTATGTTAGGTAAAGTTGTGGTTTCTTTCCCGAATGCTGGAATGGTTTTGGCTTCTTGTTGTGTCTTTGTTGCCTTGCATTAAAAATTAAAATTGGTTTTCATTTATTTCTTAATCTGGTTTGATAAACTTTTTTTATTTTTTTAACAATTGCAGTTTTAGGAGTTTGATTAGTTCTATCGTTTTTGTTTGTTGTGTGAATGTAATGTTTATGTTTGGTTTTATTTAAAATGAATTCCATATTCAAGATTCATTTATTTTTTATATTAAATTATTATTTTCTTTAATAATAATATAAATACTTTAATTATTCAAGACCTTGAAGTCATGTCAAACAAATTCAGCCAGACCACAATTAATTGTATGTTGAATTAATTTTACCACTTGATTTATATCCCTAGAGATGGACCATAAAAAAGTTATCTTTTAGATAAGACCTTAAAGGAGTTGATATATCAAGTCAAAAAAAGGCACTTGCAATACAACCCATTGTACACCATGTGCTTCAAAATTAAGTGCACTTTTGAAAGTATGCAATTAGATTATTTCATCATGTCTTCTTGTGGACAAATTATTGATGCATATCTGTTATTCCTTTTCATATGATTTATAAATCATATAAAATAACAACTTTTTTTAATTTATTAAAATAAATAAAGTCCCTTGTATCCATATTAAAATTTTGAAAGAAACAATGTAGGCCCTATGTTGGTTACCACTAAAAAGAACATTAATTAAAAATTGACATCTAGTTACCGAAAATTTTGGATTTATTTTCAGGGAAAATAGAATGCATGTGTTAAAGTAATGTATGTCATAATCAAAAGAAAGCATATTATAAAAGAAAATTAATAGAATTTTGATAGAATTTAAAAATGCATATAGTTTCAATATCTTATCAACATAAATTACCCAATTATGATAATAGTATAATTTAAAAATAATATAATTTTGTATGTGATAGTTATGAAACCATGCAATTCACTTGTTTTCTCAGTCTCATTATATTTACATTTGATACAAATACAAATGTTAATATTATACTCTTTATTTAAAATTTAAATTTAGGGCTGTCTATAAAGCTCGGCGTTTGCTCGGAAAAAATCACAAAATGCTCTTTCAAATTTTGCTCGGTTGTAAAGGAGTTGAGCATGCTTAATTCAGTTTATAAACAAGTAGAGCACGACCTAACATAAGCTCACTTGTTGCCCGCTTGGATAGTTGCGCATTTGGCTTGTTTGTTTTAGTTTGTTTAAGTATAACTTAATTATTTTATATATATTAAAAAAATAATTTAAATTAATATATATTTCAAGTAATAGGTTACAAGTTTAAATTAATATAGACTTTTGAATTTGTATTAAATTTTATTATAAAATCAAGCCAAACCAAGCTAAGCTACTCGTTTTATAAACGAGTCAAGCATAACATTTGGCTCGATTTTGTAAATTCGAACTGAGCCGACCTGGTCGGTCTAGATACGAGCCAAACCCGCGCAAACCTGCACTCGGTTCACTCAATTCTTGGATTTATTTTAAACGTTGTCTTTAAGATTAAATAAAACAACATTATATCAACTCGTTCGTAAATAAAATGAAATTTAATGTTTCTAAATGTTCCATAACAAGCCCTTATAGTATACTCTAATTAAAATTGTAGATTTTCAGCCGGTGCCGACATTACAGTGTATGTCTATGAGTTCCCAATTTACAAGCCCACGTCTCTCTTCTAACAAGTCGACTACACTACCAGCAAACAAATCGAAATCCAGCTCAACTTACGTGTCGACCAAATTTTGGTTATGACTAGAGGAGGGACAAAAAAAACGATTCTAGAACCGGACCCGACTACTATACATGGAATCAGACCCGGTCCTACATGAACCTGTAGGTCGAGATAGTTCTGGTTTCTCAGAGAAATAATCATCAGAACCAGAATTATCGGAAGTAGTTCTAAATCTACCTGGCCGAAAGCTGGAAAAAGCCGGTCAAAACCAGTTAAAAACCCTACCCTGAGCCGGAACATGTTCCGTCACTACCTGGTTATGATTATTTTGTTCTCTACAAACCTTACAAATAACATATTAAAAATAAGATTTTGTGGATACGATTATTGGTTATTGGTGTTCATTTCTTTTAAGAAATAATTAAATATTTGTACTCTTATATCCAAAGCAAATGTCACTTTAACTATATCTATCTAATTTCTTTAGATGGCAAGGTCTATTTTGTTTGCACTTAGAGACCATAGTCATATACGAATCTAACGAAGTATTGACATACATAATGGAGAAGCTTTTTATGTAAAAATTATTGTAAGTTTTGTTTTTTATTCTTTGTATGTTTCACCTTCCTTATATGTCTTGTAGAGATGTTAGGTTTTCTATCACATCTTAAAATCTAAAGATGTAATAGTTAATTGTAAAATAATAAAGTATTGAAAGTAATAGAAAAATAAATTCAATATAAAAAACCTAGTATAAAAAAATCTGTTATAAAAAAATACAGTAAAAAATAAAATAAAAAACCAGTACAAAAATTGATGTTTTTATGCTAAGATTATGTTTCTACTTAATCCTACCCGTTATATATTATTATTAATTTTAGGTTATTACGATGCTTTTAAACAAATGTGAGTAAAAGGTAAAAGGAGCACAAAATTATTAAAATATGAAAATAATGCAAAAGTTTTGAAAGAGAAAGTTAAGAGGACAACATATTAAGTGGTTATGAGACTTTAAATATCTACATGTGACTAAATAACAAATTAGGTATAGTGTTAGTCCATCACTTCTCCTCTTCATATTTTCTATTTTTTATTAAAAATATAAAAAGAAAACTTTTTGCTTGAGGTGTATTTAGAAAAAAAAAAATATATATGATAAAAGGCGTGAAGAAGTATTGTTAAGCTCCCGAACAATTGAAAAAGAATTGGTAAAAAATCCAAAATTTTAGTCTAAACATAAGTTAAAAGGGCTTAGAAAGCATCTCGAAGTAAAGGTGGGCAAAAGAACCGGCTCTGGAATTGGACCCGGACCTCACTATCTTAACAAGAACTTGGAATTGATACTACCTAACAAGCGACGGTTACAGTTTCTTAGAGAAATCATAACCAGAACCAAAACCAAACAAGAATTACTAGAACCAGTTCCAATTATACCCGACCAAAAACTATAACCAAACTAGTCAAAACTCAAACCTAACATGAACCATTTTCATCTCTACAAAGTTCTTGACTTTGTTATCCAAAACCTAAACTGGTTTCTGTCCAAACCGGTTCTAAAAAAAATCCGGTTTTTCCACGTCTATGTGAATGCAAGTCAAATAGTTTTAAAAAAATCGGCTTTATAATTGGATCAGCGTGAATTGAACCAGACCCGTATTATAAACAGATCAACCTGAATACGTCTTATTTTTAAATGAAATATCTGATTATTTTTGTGTCATGTTAGGGATTGTCACTCCTACTAAAACCCACCTTAATCACCAATTTTCAACCTGACACATTTCAAAACCATGTCATCAAATTTATGTCTTGCAAACCCAAAGTTAAAAAAAAAAAGAAAAACTTTAACTATATTATTGACTAGGGCTGTAAACGAACCGAACGAACACGAACGAGCCCTTGTTCGTGTTCGTTCGTTTAACTTTTAACTGTTCACGAACGGTTCACGAACGCTTACCGAACGAAAATTCTTGTTCATGTTCGTTCATTAAGGATTTAGCTTGTTCACGAACGGTTCACGAACGCTAACGGACACATATTATTGAAACTATAAAAATCAACATTTTTAATCTCAAGCAATGGAGATAATCATTTATAAATATATAAATTAATATATTATAGTATTAAACTAAAAATAACTTTAAGTATTATGGTATTAAACTAAAAATTAAAAATAAACAACACATTTAATGAATAAATATAAATGAACTTAACCGAACATAAACGAACGTAAACGAACATGTTACCGAACGTTCACGAACACAAATGAACGAACACGACCTTTGTTCATGTTCGTTCATTTAACTAAACGAACGGAATTTTCTTGTTCGTGTTCGTTCGTTTATTAAACGAACGAACATAAACGAACTTCCAACCGAACGGTTCACGAACTGTTCGCTGAACGTTCGGTTCGTTTACAGCCCTATTATTGACACTTATATAACACACATATGCATCTAAGGTGAAGGAGAATGGGAGAACATTCAAGGCAAAAGCGAAGGTCGTTGTTGCACACGCGTTTAGTAACACTGGTAGGAACCAAAGGGCTTCTAGCCTAATGGTAGTCTCTTGACTTCTTTTATGAGAGATCTTGGGTTGGAGTCTCACCTAGCCAGGGGGTTTTCCTAGTTGTAGGTTTTCTCCTGGGCATATGAGTCAGGTCATCACGCTCTGTTATTCGGGCGGAAGGGTGATCTATTTGACAGGGTGATTACGGGTGACCGGGCATTTGCTGTTCAAAAAAAAGTAACACTAGTAGGAAAAAAAAACCATTAAAAACAATGAAAAAATTTTTTTGACGCGGGCCATAGGAAAAACCGCCCAAAATCTCATAGGTATTATTTGACGCGATTACGATTTTTTTTCCATTGCCTAACAATTTAAAATTAGGCAAATTGGATTTTAATAATCCCAAGTTTTAGGAATAACATCTACCCGTCTTAACTTTGAAAATCGTCAATAAGTGTCCATACTTTCACACTATGTATATCCGATGAAATCATCCAATTGGGTAATCAGAAAACGGAGATATGGAGAGGTGTTGTGGGGATGATAAAGGGTGGGGAGATATAGGGGGTTAGGTGGTGCTAGATGATTTGACGATTTTACACATCACCTGAATGAGACATGGGGTTTTTAACGGAACTTTTTAACATGGTTAATAACAAAAAATAAAACCAATGCAAAAATTTAAAAATATGGATACCTCTAGCAATTTTTGAATTTAAAAGACAAAACAAACAAATTGTTACATTTTTAAATGACACAATTAGTAATTTACACCAGAATATATTCATGTGATGCATTTTAAAGTTGAAATCTTTCGCAAATTGCCTCTATTTGGAGTGACGATATTGCACAAAAGTTTGAAGCTTCTAATTTCAAGTTTGAAAGAAAAAGGTGATGTTTTCTACCAATAAACTTTATATTCATATGCAAGAATAACTATTTGTAGCTGGGATTTATGAAGGTGGTTTCTTTATAGTTATTTTCTAGCTTCTATTATTTGATAGATAGATGTGCATAGGAGATATTAAAGTGTTGTTTTTGAATCTTTATGATATTTAGTGTTAGTTTTTTTTGTTTAATAGTAAACTATAATTATGATTAAACAAGGTAAACATGACAACGCTTCTTGTAAAAAGAAACAAAGAGATAATCAAATGTGCATTGAATTTGTTGAGAATCAACTAACTATGGGTCATAATGCAAATGATTAGGAAACGAGACATATTTCAAATGATGATATAGAGAAACATACAGTGACAAGAGTAAATATATTTAGTAAGTGGCCAAAAAGAGCAATAAAGATATAATTGGTTGATAAATAAATTCTATGTTAGTCTATCATTTAGCATACTAGTATTTGATATAATATTTTTTTATAATTGTATATTTTGAATGCTTCGACGAACAATGCTTCTTGGTAATTCCAAACCCCATCTCAAACACATGTCACATACAAGAGGTAGCATATAGTACTTAAGTTTATTTGTTTGATATTATAACAAATTGTTTGTTATTTTAGATGTAGCATTCGGTCGAAGTTCATAATCAATTAGTAACTAATGATGATTTCTAATGATGATTTTGTTGACAATATAGATGATGATGCTTTTTATAATCAATTAGTAACTAATGATTATTTTCCTGACAATAATAATAGGACCGTGTCTGAATCTGTGCAAATATGGAAATTATAATTTGCCGTGGTTTTTTCGAAGTTTTAATGCGTTGCACTCAACTGCGTCTAAAAATTAAGCTACCCGTGTCTAAAAATCATATTTCTACTAATTTGGTGGTGTTATTGATTGTTACATGAAGAATGACGTGGATGATAGAGAAAAAGAAAATTGAGTTGCAATTAGAAGCGGTAAAAGTTGAGGAAGACTCTTTGAACTTGTGTCCATAAAGTTACGATTAGCATCACTCTAAACCATCATCATTACCACCATTAATAAACCATCACAAGTATTATACTCTATAACAATTAGAAACCCATATCCTATTGATTAATGAGGTTTTAATGGTTATGTTTGTTTATAACAATTAAAAATAACATCAATACTAAAACCTTGAATTAGTTGGTTTAAGAGGTCCTTGTTTTTTAATATTTAATTTTCTTTTCTAGTGGTTGGTGACTTTATGCCACATAAGCCCATCTCTTTACCAATGGTTTGATTCTTTGATGGCTGAATATTCATTCTTTTTTTCTTTTTTTTTATTTTAAATTTTAATACTATAAGATTCAATGACTTGATATGATTTGTCATGAATATTAAAAAATTGCAAAATATTAGAAAAAGGGAGAGCAACTACATTTGGTGTTTGACCCCTCATTCACGAGCTAATTTCTATTATTATAATTTTAAGGGAATGATCAAAAAGAAAAAAAAAGTTAGTTAAAAAGAGTACAAATTAATAAAAGTTTGATATGTGTTATGGTAAAAACAAAAATCTAGTATAAGAAGCAAAATTTAGTAAAAGTACTAAATCTAATACCAAATACCAGCACCAAAAATCAAAAATTCATAAAAAAATCAAAAAGACAACAAAAATTTTTTTAGTAAAAATAATCCAATAAAAATATACAATAAAAAAGAATCCATTACAAAAAATTAATAATATACTAAAAAAATAAGATATTATACCTAAATTATACAGTCTTTTGTTTTTATCATGTTACATGTCAAACTTATATTGATAACTATTTTATTATAAAAAATCTCTCCATAGATCATTCGCCTATAATTTTGATAATTATTCGGATTAAATTACGTATTATTAGATAAAATACAACAAAAACATTACTATTTTAGTTTTATTATAGTTAGAGTACACATAGTTTTACTTAAATTGAAAATGTGTAACTAAAAAAATTTTGCGTATCTTCGTTTTTTAGGGTAGGTTGTTTTTCTGTTTTTATATTATTTTTGTTTAGGTCGTTTATTACTTTCATGTTAAGCTTTTGCAATTAACACGAAGAGTAAATTAAGTTTTTAGTTCTTATAAATTAAACATTTTAAGCAACTAACAGTTTTGGCCCTCAAACATATTAGGTTTGAGAGCCAAAACCGTTAGAATAGTTAGGTTTATGGGACAAAACTGTTAGTTGTTTAAACCATAGTGGTCACATTAATACAAGATCAAATTTTGGATTAGAATAGTTAAAAACTTAAACCACGTGAACCGAAACTATAATTTACTCTAACACTAATGTAACTTGTTAAGAAAAATTACCAAATCAGTCATAGTTGATCACTTTTTTACCAAACTAATCACTCAAATTCCGGCCCCTTAGACGCCGTTTTAAACACCACTTTAGACGCCCTTTTTCTGTACTTTTTGTAAACATACGGGCCGACATGTGGATTAGAAAAGGGGTCTTAAAACGTTTAGGAGTTAAACATAAACGTTTAGGAGCTAAACATAGAAGTTTTGATATCTATTATACTTAATAAATCAAAATAAACAGGGGACATTTTTCACAAATCTAGAGAATCTTCACAATACTTTTCTCGCTTCTCTCTCCTAATAAATACACAAATTTATTAAACACTAATTATATAATTATATATATTTATAACCTTTTCAATTAAAAAAAAGTTTTGTAATATTAAAAGAATATATTACATAATAATATTAAGTGCCAATTATATTATATATACTTTCTATATCAAAAAGGAATTCTTAATATAATAAAAAATATTTTAATATTAAAAAGCACACTTTTAAAAAATCAAATTATTATAAAATATGAAAATTTTCTCAAAAATTTATAACTCATAATATCTTATATAATTTATAAGTCATTATGATTAACTATTTATTTTTTTATCAACTTGTTTAATAATAATATATACCATCATATTATTTTGTAAAAAAATAATGACACTATTTAAAAACAACTTTTTTAAAATGAAATTTTTAGAAACCAAACTTTGAAAAATAATTATTTAAAATGCAATATTATTATTTTATTTTCTATGTAATGCTGATCATATTTTAAAATAGAAAATTATTCACGTTTTTTAAATTTATATTATTAAATACTTATTAATTTTTATTCAACATGTGTAATACACGTGATGTTAACCTAGTTTATTTTATAAATAAACTTTAAATTCTAAAAATATGAGGGGGTTAAAATGCATTTTACCAAATTTGGTAGGATAAAACATAAAAGTTTTAATATTGAGTATATGGATAAACTTTAAATTTTAAAATCCTGAAAGGGTTAAAAAGATAATTCAATACAAAATATTATTATATCTTTTAGTAATATTATTATTATCATCAAAATTGGCAGCCAAGGGTTTCGATAGTGAATAAAAATGTCATTTTTTAAAAAAACTTTAAGAGACAAAAAAAATATAAATTTAAAAGGCTGAGAGAAACCAAAACGTAAAAACTCAATTCAATTCAAATCATTATTATATTTAATAGTAATATTTAATAGATATGTGTTGTTGTTTTATTTCCTAATATATATATAGAAAATACAAAATTGAAAGTCAAACCACACCGACACTGGTTTTTAAAGTATTGTATATATAAAAATAAAATAAAATAAAATGATCTTTTTTTACCGTTCTGTTCCAGAGTTTATTTAAGAAAAGAAAAGAAAGAAAATATAAGAAAAGTAGAAACATGCTTGTTTTCTTCAGTTTCATTTGACAAATGAAAAGAAAGAACAATAACACATGTTGCGTTCCCGAGTTTCATTGAAGGAGAGAAAATGAGGAAATTAATGGAAAACTACGCTAAATTATTTATTTTTCCTTTCTTTCCGATTTGGAAGGAAATAAAAGGAAATAATTACACTCTTTTATTTTCCTTTCATCTCATTTCTTTTCTTTATATTATCTCCTTTAATAAACTTGTGAACATATCTTACATTTAAAGATTTATATATATATATTACTATGTTCATATCCCATGTATTACAAAGGCAGAAAAAAATTAATAAAGAATTATAAATAAATTTAGAAATTATATATATAACAATTTTATAGATAAAATATGTTTTTAATTACATATTAACAAGCACTTTAAAAGTAATCAGAAATTATTAAAAACTTCAATAGCTAAAAAAAATTATAACTCGTGTATTACATGGATAAACTTTAAATTCTAAAATCCTAAGAAGGTTAACAAAATTAATCCTATTAAAATTATTATTATATCTTTTAGTAATGTTATTATTATATAATTAAGACAGCCAATAAAAATGACATTTAAAAAAAAAACTTTAGAGACAAAAAAAATATAATCTTAAAAGGCTAAGAGAAACCAAAAAATAAAAAGAAAAACTCAGTTGAAAACTTTATTATCTGTCTATTCTAATAAATAAATGTTCTTAAGGATACGTACAAATGTGGTGATGTACGTGTCGTAGAGGCCTATACGACACGCACATAAAAAGGTGGGGTGTTGAATTAAAAAAGTGAGGTGTGTGAATAACCATTCCCTTTTAAATATGGGTTGAAAAATTTTGTTAAAGAATCAGAAATAAATTTATAAATTATATGACAATTTTATAGATAAAATTTGTTTTAGATTACATATTAACAAGTGCTCTAAAAGTAATAAAAAATTACTAAAAACTTCAACAGGTACAAAAATAATAACCCGTGTATTACATGGATTGTATATACAATATTAAATAATTAGTTTTCAGTAAAAAAACTAACCGTTACAAATCACAATTTTTGCAATTACTAAAGTTAAAAGGACCCAATGTGAAAATAACATTAAAAAATAAAAAAGTGTAATTTTTACACTTATTTTTTTAACTTTTGGTTTAAAGAAATGTTTTTAAACATGTCATTGTAAACAAAGAAAAGCGTCATTTGTCAATTAAAATTTTGTTTAAAGCTATCTTTTACAGTTTATTTCATTTTTCTTATAAAAATTGTTTTTTTGAAGAAAACTTGTTTTTCAAAAAAAAATTATTTCCAAAAAATATCAATTTTAAAATATTCCGTATTTTTAAAAACTTTGGTTTTTAGAAAAGTTTCATATTTTATAACTTTTTTTAGATTTTTATAATTAAAAATATTTGTTTTATAATTTATTAAAAATCTATTTCTATTTGAAAAAAAGTTAATAGTATCACTAGACACTAATCATTAATATTATAGGATTAGGATCAACTAAATAGTCTCTTTATTCTAAAAAGCCTAAGAATGATTATTGATCATTAGATTATGAGATCAAATTTAAAAGGAAAAATTTAAAATTTTAGAGGGAAAAATTGTTAGAGGGTAATTTAGTCATAACTACTTTCCCCCCACATTTTTTAAACATTCATTACTTTTACATACGATATTATTTTTTCAAAAAAATATATATAATAAAAACAAGCATTTTTTAATCTTTAAAACGAGTATAATATTTCTACAAAAAAAATTAATTTTTTCAGCTCATTGTGTCTAATTATTATCATTGTGTTTTTTTAAATATTTGTGTATAGTTATCTTTTTGTGTTTTTCTTAAAGATAATTGTGTCTTTTTTACTAGGTAATTGTGTCTTTTTTAAATATCAATGTGTTATTTATACTCGTCGTTGTGTCATACTTGCTTAACATTATGTATTATGTAACATCATTGCGCCTTAAATTGTTTAATAAAACACAAGATTGAGCAGAAATACAAAAGACACAATTCTGTACAAAAGACACAATGTCTAAACAAAAGACACAATGACCTGTACAAAACACACAATGTATATACAAAAGACAATTTATATAATTAACTCTTATTTTAATAATTTAACCATTTAAAAAAAATTAAACACGTTGATAATTTTTCAGAAACTTATACTCTTAAAACTTTGTGTTTGGTATGTATAAAAAAAGGGGGGAATAAATTTACTCATTACGATATAATTAAAAAAAAATCATGTTTGGTAACCACGTAAGATATAATGAATTATTACATAAATAATATGATTTCTTCACTTTTAATGATTTTCATTCCTTCGAAAATGATTCTTTTTTATTTCTTTACGGAATGACTTTCCCCTGACCTAACTAATGGCCCGAATCATGGCCCGACCCATGACCTAAACGACAACTCAACACATGACATCAAGCATGCTTTGAACCATAAGCGGACTCATGACCCAAATAGGGGTGTTCATATCCGAAATATTCAAAAAATTATCCGAAATGTACAAAAAACAACATGGTCGGTGATTAGTCGGCTTGACTTTTTCTCTTTTTTCTCCAATCACATGATTAATTTAATTTTTCTTTTAGTTCTTAATCTTTTTATCTTTATTTTCTTATAACATTTGCTTTATTTCGCTCTAATGCCCTGTCTTTATTTTTTATTATTTGCATAAAGATAATGTATTAATTAAACTTTTATTTTATTTATCGATATTTCTTACTTTATTTTCATTTAGCTTTTCTTTATGTTAGTATTTTGTTTTTGTTTTTTTCTTTAGTTTATTTTTTCATTAATATAACATTGGTGGCTCTATTTGTGACACCCTAGTCACTTTCATGTCACATCCGGACATTTTACACCAATATTTAATAAATTACGTTAGGTCCCGGTAAAAACTTTTGTGGTTTATACACCTGTAAACATACTATTTATTAACACTTGTTAAAACAAAATTGACGAATGTCTATATACTCCACAAAACATTTATTACACAAAAGTTACACAACCTTTTAGTTATTAAAGTTTAAAACCATCATACGAGCATTCATGTTCGATTCTCGATCACCATCACCGCTTACCCGACTCCTTAGTACCTGTAAATACCACATTTAAAATCACCATTAGTGCGTTAGAACTAAGTAAGATTACCTCACTATTCCACCCAGTGTATTTCATAATATCATATGGATACACTAATGAGGTTCCAAATAAAATTTGGCAACAACATACAACCACATATAAAACGATTTACTAACGGGTCGTTTTCACCCAAAACCTCAATAAATCTCTCATTCATGCACAATCATTATAATTTAACATAACACATATATGCGCACACAAAACTCCAGTTGTGTGTCATATATCCCAAAAGTCAAAATTAAACAATTTGACTCTTAAATTTTGAATGTCCACACACCTTGTGAATCAGTTTTATTGGAATTGCAAGTCATATGTTCACACACCTTGTGAATCAAAGCATGCACATTACCAATCCACCATTTGTTCACACACCTTATGAATCAATTACATTGGAATTGCAAGTCTTATGTTCACACACCTTGTGAATCAAAGCATGCACATTTCCAATCCACCATTAGTTCACACACCTTGTAAATCAATTACATTGGAATTGCAAGTCTTATGTTCACACACGTTGTGAATCAAAGCATGCATATTTCCAATCCACCATTAGTTCACACACCTTGTGAATCAATTACATTGGAATTGCAAGTCTTATGTTCACACACCTTGTGAATCAAAGCATGCACATTTCCAATCCACCATTTGTTCACACACCTTGTGAATCAATTACATTGCAATTACCGGTATCTATGTTCACACACCTTATGAATCTTTCAACCGCAATAACTACAATCATTTATATTAATTTCAAACAACTCAACTAATCATGTACATGTGTTAAATGCACCATTACTTGTAGTGTGGACTCACATAGTCCTTCAACTACAAGTTCAATCAAATAGGTAACTTACCTCGCTTTGGAGAGTTATCAACAATCTCCAACTCCTTTCCAGGCCTTCTAGAACTAGATTCACCTCCTCTTCCTATTATATGTTCACATATAACAGGATTTAACAACATGAACACAACTTGTGTTATTTATATAATTTAATTCATTTGACCTGTTTTACTTTTCATATTCAATCAAAACCTCGTTGAAGTTTTTTTATCAAACAACCTATGTGTAGAAATTAATCTATACATGTTCTTAATCATATTCAACTTATCACAACTTCATATTTTGAAATTCGTTGCTTGACTTCCTTTATCAACACCTAGTTGTAACTCACACGTATACAACTAGTTTCAATACACCAACACCCATACATATTGATTCAAACTCATTTGAATCTCATTTATTAGTATGTGGTATTCAGAAGTCAAGCTATTACTTATAATTAGCATATCATGCTAAAATCATCAACTTTCAAATTTCAACATTTAATCAACATCTAAATTCGAGTTATCATTCCAAGGAATGATCCAAAGCTATCACAACTATGATTTAATCATCTTACTGGTTATCATACTCAATAACATGAGTTTCATGAAAACTGGACATTATAACGGATCAAAATCAAGATTTCACCGTTAAAACATCTAGTTCTTCATTTCTAATTATTCCTAGCTATCATCTAGGCAATAATCGTCAACAATAATCATCATATCATGCTCAAAACTCGATTTAATCTGTATACTATCAAAATCATTGAGATAAAACGAATCGTTACCCTTCGAACGGATTTCTGGTTGAAATACAACGATCAGAACTTGTAGAAACGATCCACGGCTCGATCTAGACGTTCTGGCAACTCGAAAACTGATGTTGGTGCTGAAATCACGACTGGCTTTTTAATATAATTTAATTTATCATCAACTTCCAAATCTTCAAATGGAACATAAGCCGATTCATCTGCCAAACATTTTATACAGGTATGACACATGAAAAGTATCATGTATACCACTCAGTTCTTCTGGTAGCTCAAGGCGATAAGCAACATTACCTATCCGAGCTATAATTTTGAATGGTCCGATAAAACGTGTACTTAATTTTCCTCGTTTACGAAAATGAATTACACCCTTCCAAGGGGAAACCTTTAACAACACAAAGTCTCCCACTTGAAATTCAATTGATCGTCTTCATTTATCTGCATACGAATTTTGACGGTCTTGTGCCGCCTTCAAGTGAGCCCGAATTTGATCAATTCGCTGATTTGTTTCTTTCAATATTTCTTTATTTTCAAGCTCTCGCGGGCCAACCTCTCCCCAGCAAACGGGAGTACGACATCACCTTCCATATAACATTTCATATGGAGGCATTCCCAACCCAGAATGATAACTGTTGTTGTATGAAAATTCTGCCAGAGGTAAATAGTAATCCCAACTACCTCCAAAATCAATAATACACGCTCGTAACATATCCTCCAGTGTCTGAATGGTCCGTTCACTCTGACCATCAGTCTGAGGATGATACGCCGTGCTCAACAACAGTTTTGTGCCCAATTCCTCTTGAAAATTCTTCCAGAAATGAGAAGTAAATCGTGTGTCTCGATCGGACACAATCGTCACTGGTATCCCGTGACGTGACACTATTTCTTTCACGTACACTTCAGCCATCTTCTCGGAAGAATACAATTCACAAATAGGAATAAAATGAGCACTTTTAGTCAACCGATCGACAATGACCCAAATCGTATCATACCCCTTTCGGGTTTTCGGGAGTTTAGTAATTAGGTCCATTGTGATGTGTTCCCATTTCCACATAGGAATCTCTAAAGGCTGTAATTTGCCATAAGGCTTTTGATGTTTAGCCTTTACTTGCAAACAAGTTAAACATCTTTCAACATATTTAACAATATCTCGTTTCATAAATGGCCACCAGTAATTTACCTGAAGGTCTCGATACATTTTAGTGGCTCCCGGATGAATTGAGTATTTTGATTTATGAGCTTCCTCCATCAAATCAGTTTTCAAAGAACAAGTGGGAGGTATCCACACCCTACCCCATCTTGTCTTTAAACCGCGACTATCTTTATCCTGATTATGAGCTTGCCCCTTTATTCGATCTCGTTTCCAGTTTTCTTCTTTTAAAGGTTCAACTTGAGCTTCTTTAATTTGATCCACCAAATCAGAAGAAATCACAATCTTCATTGTTGTAACCTGAATGGGTTCATGTTCTTCTTTTCTACTCAAGGCATCCGCTACCACATTGGCTTTTCCCGGATGATAAAGGATTTCAGAATCATAATTCTTGAGTAGTTCTATCCAACGTCTTTGCCTCATATTTAATTCCTTCTGTGTGAAGAAATATTTCAGGCTCTTGTGATCAGTGTAAATTGTACATTTCACACCATACAAGTAATGCCTCCAAAATTTTAAGGCAAACACCACCGCCGCCAATTTTAGATCATGAGTAGGATAGTTTACTTCATGAACTTTCAGTTGCCTCGACGCATAGGCAATCACCTTACCTCTTTGCATAAGGACACAACCAAGCCCAAGATAAGATGCATTAGAGTACACCACAAAATCATCAGGTCCATCCGGCAGAGTTAATACCGGTGCCTGAGTTAACTTGAACTTAAGTTCATTAAAAGCTTTTTCTTGGTCATCACCCCAAACAAATTTCACATCCTTTCTTGTCAGTTTAGTCAAACGAGATGCAATTCTTGCAAAATCCTGTATAAATCGCCGATAGTAACCGGCTAGACCAAGAAAACTTCTCATTTCAGTAGGAGTTCTAGGAGGACTCCATTTCATCACCGCTTGAACTTTCGAAGGATCAACAAGTATGCCATCAGCACATTCACGCAACCAAAATGCGCATTTAGAAAATTTGGCATATAGTTTCTCCTTCCGTAAAGTTTCAAGGACTTCACGCAAATGACAAGCGTGATCACCCTCATTTTTAGAATAAATAAGAATGTCATCGATAAAGACAATGACAGATCTATCCAACATTGGGCGACATACCCGGTTCATCAAATCCATGAACGCAGCCGGTGCATTCGTCAACCCAAACGACATCACAAGAAATTCATAATGACCGTAACGAGTACGGAAAGCAGTCTTGGGAATATCTTCCTCTTTAACCTTGAGTTGATGATAGCCCGAGCGAAGATCGATTTTAGAAAACCACGACGCTCCTTGCAACTGATCAAAAAGATCATCAATTCGAGGTAGAGGATATCGATTTTTCACAGTCACTTTATTCAACTCTCTATAATCAATACACATTCTAAGGCTTCTGTCTTTCTTTTTAACAAAAAGAATTGGTGCACCCCATGGGGAGGTACTCGGACGGATAAAGCCTTTATATAATAGGCCTTGCAACTGTGTCATTAATTCTTTCATTTCAGATGGTGCCAACCGATATGGAGCTTTAGCTATGGGCTTAGCCACAGGGATGAGATCAATTTTAAACTCAACATCTCTATCACAAGGAATTCCGGGTAAATCATCCGGAAATACATCAGGAAAATCCCTGACCACTGGAACATCATTAAGTTCCTTTATCTCCTTTTCTATATCCAGAACATAAGTTAAGAATGACTGACCCCCATGGTTCATGTAATTCATAGCTTTAGTTAAAGAACACAATATGGTTCCACTTCGTTTCTCTCCCTAATACATACTTCATAACCACCTGGAGATGTTAATTGAATAACCTTACGGTTACATACAATGTTAGCTCCATATTTAGACAACCAATCCATCCCAATCACAACATCAAATTCTCCCAAGATCATTGGAATCAAATCAACCTCATAATCCTCACCATCAATGCTGAGTTTACATCTATGATAGATGTCATACACTAAGAAACTCTTAGAGTCAGCTATTTCAACCTCTAATGGATAAGGTAACTTAGCTAGTACAAACGAATCATGATTCACAAACTTCACAGATATAAAAGAGTGACTAGCTCCAGAATCAAACAATATATAAGCAGGCAAGGAATTAATATGAAAAGTACCTGTCACCACATCTGAAGCGACCTTGGCCTCTTCCGCTGTAATTTTGAAGGCTCTACCCTTTGGTGGGGTATTTCAACCTTCTTGCCACTACCTTGAGCCTTAAAAGTCCCACCACTAATACCTCCTTGACCTGCACTTTTCAAATCTGGGCACTCACTTCGTCGGTGTTTCGGTTTGTAACAATTGTAGCACAAATTAAGTGCACTGGCACATTGAGAGGCAAGATGCCCCGGCTTGCCACATTTATAACACACAACTGATTTAAAATAACATTCCCCAAAATTTTTCTTTCCAAATTTTAAATAATGTTTAGCTTCTCTCAAAGAACTAAACTTTTTAAGTGTACTAACAAATTTCCCCTTTTTAGAGGATCCCACGTCCCATGTCCTTCTCCATTTTTCGTTTTCCCCCACGATCTTCTTGTCTTTTTAATTCCAATTCACGCTCACGAGCGCAATCAATCAATTCAGATAAAGTTTCAAACTTTGATGGTATGAGGAACTCCCGGTACTTAGCATTCCATATACTATGGTACCTGTTAATCCACATTCGTTCAGTCCTAAGAAGATCAGGATAGAATTTGGCTTTATCAAAGAACACTGCAATAATAGTGTCTATATCCTCCTCCTTGTGTCTAATATGTAAAAATTCCTCAGTAATTCTATCAATAGCAGCCTGAGGACAGAATCGTTCAAGGAACAATTCCTTAAATGCACCCCAATTCAATTCCTTTATACCATCCCGACCCTTCTCCTTTCGGAGAAGTTCTGTCACACCCCGAGCCGGCGGGGTTGGATCGGAGTCCCCGTCGGGCGGAAGGTTCCCGGGGTGCGATATCGTGGGTGATAATCAAGATGATCAGATTGTTTACATAGCATCAATGTTTAAGAATAACTAAAGCACAATCAAATGATAACTAGGATTACAAGTTAAATTACAACATCAATGTTCTGCAATTTAACCAAGTAAACCTATCAAAAGAATAACATGTCTATATCTTGTATATGTACAAGATATCAAAAATAATGTGTATCATCAACAAAAGATGTGCTTCACAAAAGTCTACTAGGTCCTCTATCTGGGCCGCCTAGTATGCAAATCCTGAAGCCTTAGATTATACTTGTTCATCACCTGAGAATGCATGTAAGAAAACAAGGTCAACATAATGGTTGGTGAGTTCATAAAGTTTATAAGTTTAAAATAGTCTTAACAAACCTCCTTCGGTAAAACCTTAACCTCATTAACTCCACATGTAATATCCACATCGGTATGCTTATATATAGGGCATATGTAAGGGACAAGCCCTAGCCAACATCCTACCACATACTAATCCAGATATGACACTGTTGTTAATAATAATTAAGCATTTTACCTACCAATCAACCCATTCCTCATCAAAGCTTTTGTTGTCTGTTTCAAAGTTTACAAGTCTATATTGTTTACAAGTGTTAGTTTCAATATAAGTTTATCAAGCATCAAGTTCACACGCCCATAGTTTAGCTGTCCCTAATCCCATAAGTGAGTACAAGCTCTGCACTAGCAGTCGTTTAGCAATTACGTAGCTCACAGATTAGTTAAGCTTAGTCTACAATTACGTGTCTCCTATACAAGATAAAAGCTCTGGTTTACCAGTAGTTTAGCAATTACATATCTCATATATAGACACAAGCCATGCATACACAAGTAATTCCAGCAATTACATATCTCATATAAGCAGATAAAAGCTCTGGATTACCAGTAGTTTAGCCATTACATGTCTCTTATATAGATAATAGCTTAGCATCGCAATGTTTATGTTTAGCAATTACATACCTCATATAAGCAGACAAAAGCTCTGGATTACCAGTAGTTTAGCCATTACATGTCTCTTATATAGGTAATAGCTTAGTCTCGTTACGTTTATGTTTTACATATATCTCAATCCATAGGTACAAGCTCTGGATTACTAGTAGTTTAGCCATTACGTAGCCTATGATTAGATATATATACCATGTTTCATGCGCAAGTAGTAGTTTCAAGCATAAAGTTTCAAATTCATAGTATCAAGTTTCACAAGTATAAACATTCAAGTCTCATGTCTGAAGTATAAAGTCTCACAAATCTAAGCATTTAAGTATCATGTTTGAAGTATAAGTCTCACAAGTTTAAGCATTCAAGTCTCATGTTTGAAGTATAAAGTCTCACAAGTTTAAGCATTCAAGTCTCATGTTTGAAGTATAAAGTCTCACAAGTTTAAGCATTCAAGTCTCATAAAACTCCAACAATGTTTAAAGTATAAAGTTCCACGAATATAAGTATTAAGTCTCATGTATATGTTTCAAGTCTAAGGCTTTTCAATGATTACTAAGTTCCACCAATAAGTTTCAACATAAGTATAAAGTTTATGTTTAAAGCATTAAATAACATTTCAATGATTTTGTGAAAATGTTTAACATGCTTCTCAGTCCCGAAGTAAAACAAATAAGTTTGAAAAGGGACAAATGAACTCACCTTGTGTCCGTAGTGGTTGACTATGTAAAACAAGAATACGCACGCTCTTTGTTTTCACTTGTTGTGATGATCACGATCCTGTATTGATTTCATAGTGTTGTAGTTTATAAGTATAAGTTTGCAAGGATTCATTGTGCGCGTATGTGTTAGTGTTAGCCCTAAAGTTGGCTAACACCAGTGAGTCTCGGCAATGATTCGGCCCTTTGTTTATTGTTCATAGATCCTCTAACACGTGATTCTTTTAGTTACTCCATACTTATGGTCTTTATGTGTTAAATTACTTCGTTATGATATGCTTCGAATGTAGTGTTAGGTTTTTATGTAAAATGGACCTAGTGGATCTCATGAATCAATTCATTTGGTGCTGGGCCTATAAAGATGTTATTGGGCCCAATTCACTATCCTTAATGGTTAATCTAATAAGGTTATTGGGCCAAGTATAATCACTATGGGCCGGCTAGTGGCCATGGGCCAAACTATTGGGCCGAAGTATTAAGTGAGCCATATTGAGAATATTTTGGGCCCATTATGTGAGTAAATCAAGTAAGTGGGCCGAATAAATGAGTTGGGCCGTATAGGATAAAATGAATTCACTATTTGGATTGGGCCTAAATAAAGACATTTTTGAGCCAGATGAAAAACTCTAAGCCCACCTAATCCTATAGTTATTCAAGAAGTCGACCACCTTATATCTCGGCTAATATCGAAGTCCGATCAACCCTTCACCACAGCGAACCTTTGTTAGGCGGTGGTGCTAGTTTCGGCTCTAGTGGAGTTGGGTCGGCTGACCCTATGGTTTGGCTAGTAAAGATGGAAGGGTTCGGCCGAAGGTTTGCATGCACAGGTTCGTGGATCTTCCCTAAGGTTCGGATGCAATTAGACTGAAAGGTTCGTTCTAAGGAGGGTTCGCTCCATTGCAAGGGTTCATTGTCTAAGAATGGTTCGCCGGTGAGAGGAGGGTTCGCTGCACTAGAGTTCAGCTGACATTAGGATGAAGGTTCGTGGCTGGTAATCCTGCAACAAAGGTTCGTAACCCTTCTGACTCAATAAGGTTCGGCTGGTATCATGTTGGTTCGCTGAGCTGAGGTTTGTTTACATGTGCAAAGGTTCGCCTAAGAGTTTGAGTGAGCAAGGTTCGTGGCTTTGTGATGGTTCGTCTTAGTTGAATGGTTCGGCCACCATTGTAGGGTTCGGCCCGGTGGTAAGGTCCCGAACCTGTTCATCCTCCTTCAACCTCGACCTGTAGCCATGAAATCTCTACGTGGTATTCTGTCAAGACAAGTTTTCGAGGGTGTGTGATGGAAATGTAAAGGTGGTTAGACGGTTGGGTGCATGATAAACAATAAGGTCACGAAAACCCTATTTTCCATGTTATTCCTAGCTTCATACCTTTAAATCAGTCGGCCAAACTCTCAGATCGATTGTACTTCTGCGTAGAGGGCTTCGAGATGGTCGTTTAGGCGCAAGAATCACGTGATTTCGTCAAGATTGAGGGAGATCTCGTGGTTTGAAGTTGGGATCTTGAGTGAAGGTGGTGGTGACGGGTTGAGAGAATTTGTGAGGGAGAGATTGATATAAAATGAAATAAATGAAGCATTTGGTGTTTATACACTCCAACGGGTATACGGTTCGTTTCGTTTCTGTTGCTCTGTTCGCGTCTTCGTCGCGTATCCGGCACGTTACGCGTGTTTTTCATAAATTAAAATAAAAAGAGTTTATTTTAACAAGTTAGAAGTTATTTATTTCTAGAAATTATTTTATTTCCTTAAAATTATGATCGTTCGTATCTTCATTCGTTTTCGTTTTCATTTAGTCAGATCGCGTCGCCATCGCGCGTATTCGTTCGAATCGTCATTCGAACGAACACGTCGATGGTTTGGCTTTCTGATTCTTGTTTTCTACTGTTAAGTCATTATTTCAGAACGTCAAACTATCAGAATCATTCGTACAGATCGTCACCTATACGAATAACACGTCGGTTGAGCATTCTGAAACGACAACCGTTAAGGTTTTGTTTTGTTTAACGTCACATATGTTTACACCAAATAATATCACATCAAGTATTTATGTTTCAACACTGTGTTGTCTGACATGTTTTTCTGACTGTTAAATCCTAAGATTTCAGTTAGATTCAGACAATAGTTTATAGTTTCATGTAAATCAAAATGCATCAATAGTATAAACATAGTTTCACGTAAGGTGTACCTGAGTTACTGTACGTTTAACTGTTGCGATCACTGTTCTGGCACGCGTCCGGCACTGATGTTACAAGTTCCCACCAATCTTTTGCTCGCTCATTCAATTGATTTCCAGCAAACATTACCTCGTCAGACGGATCACAATGACACGTTTCAAACGTGCTTTCCATATCAGCTATCCACCTTTGGCTCAATAGTGGATCCACCTCGCCTTTAAATTCCGTTGGCTTACAAGCCACAAACTCTTTGTAAGTAACCTTTTTAGAAGGTTTCTCCCCACTTATTTCATCTTTAAGAGTTGCAAACTCTTCACTTATAAATTTTTCAACGAAGCTTGTAATCCATCTAAACGAGTTGGTAAGGTAGCTTCAAATGCTTTAGCTACCTCCTCCCTCACCATTACTTGCAGTTCGGTGAGATGTTCCTCCTCATGCCCTAACCCTTCAGGTTTATGTTCATTAGCCATTTTATGACTGAAATAATTTAAACATATCATTAGTTTACATATCTATACTCAACATATATGCAAACCACATACTCGTCCTTAACGGACTTATGCACTACATATTTATGTGTCTTTATTGAATATTCACACTCTTGTGAATTACTCAATTATATACGTATACAGACACAATTGTGATTTTCAACTAATCACATACCCCCAGTTCTAACACTTTACCAAATCTTCCATTTGCTAATATGAAATAATGTTCCTAAGGATACGTTCATATCGTGTATATGTTACTAAGCTGGCCAGGCATAGCAAGATATATGCACCATATACCCGTGTCCTTACGTTCACTGTTTCACACAAGTTAGGAATATTGGTTTATAACAGAACAAGTTGTAACATCAGTGCCGGAACCGTCACCGGAACAGTGATCGTAACAGTGCGTGAACAGTAATCAGGTACAATTTTCATGTAATTCAGTGTATTTCATGTTCATATCAAAACTCAGTATCATTTCATGCTAACAAAACAGTGAATTCACAGACATTTCAGAGAAATCAATTCAGAACAATGATTCTTGAGTCAGATAATTATCTGGCAACACAGAATCATCATGTGATTTATTTGTTAGGATTTTATTATGTATAAACGTATGTGAGGCCTTACAGGACAAAACAACACGAATATCGTTAGTGAATGCTAAAACCGACAGATTATTCGTATAGGTGACGATCTGTACGAATAAATCTAAAAGTTTAACGTTCTGAATGATATTCGATAATTAGAAAACAATATTGAAAAGTGTAGTTATCGTCGTATTTGATTCGAACAAATAGGCGCGATGACCGCGCGATTCGATTTAAACGCTAAATAAATATTTTGTAAATTAAATAATTAAAAGATATTTAGTTAATTTATTAGGAATCACAATCTAAAATAATTTTATGATTCTATTTTAAAACCGAGTCGTTTCGTTACAAAAACGACGCGAAAACGACGTTTCTACGCGAAACCACGCGAAACCGAACGAACCCAAACGAAACCGGGTATTTCCGCCACATTTAATGTGGCTTTTAATGCCACAACAACCTCACCAACCAGCTTCTAATCCTCTCCCTCGTTCATCTCACTCTCTCTAAAAGTTTTACAAGAAAACCCACTTCTCTCTAAGATTTCTTCCCATTTCTTGATGAAATCGTGTGATTTTGGTGTCTAAATCACCACCATTATTAGTAGAACACGAAAGTACAACGGATCTAAGGTTTTATCCATCTGATTCGAGGTAAAATTTAGTTTTTGTTGCGATTTTAGGGTTTGAAAACCCTATTTTCGAACCCTTTGAAAAACCGGTTCTAACCACTTCAAGCCTTAGGGAAATCACTTGCTTACACCTTAGAATCATGTAGGAACAAACCCCTTTGAGTTCTTGGTCGATTTCATTGAGAACCATGGTTGCACATGTAGGATGTCGTGCGGCCGAATGGCCCCTCATCAGGTGGTCGAATGACCACAGCCCTCCTCTCATTCGCCGAATGGCCTGAGTGCCGAAGCTCCTCTCATTCGCCGAATGGCCTGAGTGCCGAAGCTCCGCTCATTCGCCGAATGGCCTGAGTGCCGAAGCTGCTCTCATTCACCGACTAGCTCTAGCCGAAGGAATCCATTCGACCAGGCACTCCTTCGGTCACCTCCACATTCGCTCGGTCAGGCTCATTCGGCCAAGGGCCATACGCCCACGACTCATTCGATCGGTTGGCTCAGTCGGCGTAGGCCTCTTCATTCGCTCACCCTCCTTCGGCCAACCCTTCGTCCGAATCAAGGGTCATTCGACCAAGTCTCAGTTGGCCCAAGTCTACTTTCGGGCAAGACTCATACGGCCCAATTTCCACTAGGCAGCCCAAGTAGTTTGACCCAGCCCACATATGACCCAAGGACTATTCGATCAAGTTGATTCGGTTTGGGATACGTATGCATGCGATGTACATGCATGGGAGTTAGCAAGTATGTGTGTGCATGGGACATGTATTAGGGTTTCCTTCCACATAGCTAATCTTGGTGAAATAACTCCTCTTTAAATGATCAAAGTAGACATTTCTATTGTGGTGGGTTAAGTTACATGGGTTATCCATTGAAATCTATAGTAAGACCTTACTAAGTAAGTGAATAAATCATAAGGTAACATCAAAGTCATCGCCTTTTTGAGAATTAGCACATTTGAAGTCCATTAGGAGACATAGATCTTAAGTCTAAGGTGATGGTGTTTGTTCTTATGAAATAACTCCTTAACCTTTTTGGGATTATAGAAACACATAACTAGTCTTGGTAATTCATTTGAATTACCTAAGACGAAGTTATCAAAACAAGAAAAAGGGAACCAAGTGAGAATCAAAGTCTGATAAATGGACCAGAGTATGGCCCCAATGGGCTTAATCTAAGCCCGTCATCATGTTAATTACACTTTTTTTTAAATAAAATATGCTTTTCATAAAAGAAATTAATTATAAATTTTCTTAAAGTAATTAAATGACTTTCTTAAATAAATGCTTAACTTAAAATGGATAAATTGGAAAGGTTCTACTAAAAGTCTTTAAAGGATTAACTGGGGATATGGGTTTTAATGGGTAATACGGTTAGTCTAGTTAGAGGAAGCCTTAGAATCACATTAGTAATCTAGGACACTTAGTTGCACCCCGAGACCAAAACCTAGTTGACGTTTATTTTATATACTTATCGTATGCGAATCCTTTTAAAACAACTCAGGAACCGAAGACACATAAGCTACTACACTACGAGCGCGCATTTTGTGGTAATTCTATACGAAGCAACACAGGTGAGTTCATTGCCCCTTTTCTAAACATTTTTGTTTTAAAACGCGGGGCTGAGAAGCATGCGTAACTGTTTTATTTAAACTGTTTATTTAAATGCTTTTACTTATTATATGTTTTACATATATATGTTGTTAATACTCCTAGACTCCTGTCTAGGAAATTATTACACAGATCAAGTTATCAAATAAATTTAAGTACTCTCATGAGTAATACCTTAATTTAAACTCTAAATCAACCCTTAGTCCATCAAGCTCAAATTCAAGAATCTAAATTACAAAGTGAAATCAAATGAACAAAATCAAAGATCACATTCAAAGAAATCATAGCTCAGTGTGAGATCTGGGATCCAAGAATCAATATCAAATCAATTATCATTGTGAATCATGGGAAAGTCAAAAGATCAAGATCAAGAGACTCAAGAAATCAGATATCATAAATGTGTGTGAATCATTGAAATAATGAAATCATTATGATCTAATGAACTCATTAATACTCAAGTCAAGGTGGATGTCAGTTGTATATGGAATCAAGACCACGTGTAACACACATATAAAGTCCCACTCAGATGCAGAAGACCTTCGGGTCAGGCTGTAACGGGCAATAACATGAACGATCAAATGAAATCAATATCAAAGTCAAAATCATGAGAATCAAGAGATCAAGAATCACAGGATATCCTTAAAGTCCCACTCAGATGCAGAAGACCATTGGGTCAGGCTGTAACGGGCAAAACATTAAAGTCCCACTCAGATGCAGAAGACCATTGGGTCAAGCTGTAACGGGCAAATCATTAAAATCCCGCTCATTTCAGGTGTACTCCTTGTGAGTTATGCCTGACATGGGTCACGTGTGAGAGGTTACAACTTGGACAACCACCAACAACTAAGTCTAACTGATTGAGTAAAATCATACCCAATCATCATGTCTTAGTTGTATTTAAATGTTTTATTTAATTAATAAATTAAATATTTGACATTTTACTATTATCACTGTCTTTTTGGGAAATCATATATCTATGAGAACCCAATAAATCGAAGGCATATCAGATTTCAATATCATGATCTAAATCAGAGGTGTTGGGTAAAAATGCTTAATTATCATTAACAACAGTGTCATATACATATTAGTATGTGGTGGGATAGCGTCTGGGCTTGACCCTTTCGTGATTCCCTATATATAAGCATACCGATGTGGATATTACATGTGGATTTAATGAGGTTAGGGTCTTTACCAAAAGAGGTTTTCAAATCATTATCAGTCATTTTCAAATCATTATCATACCATTTCCAAATCATTTCAAATACTAAACTATATGAACTCACCAACCATGTGTTGACTTGATCTTTTTGCATGCCTTCTCAGGTGACGAACAGGTCACTAAGGAGTTATTCCTTTCGTACTAGGACTTCAGATAGAAGGCTTAGCTTTTGGACCTGCATTATTTTTGAAGACATCATTATGCAAATTATTTTGTATATCTTGTGTAAATAAAGATAGAAATACATGATGTTAATGGTAGATTTACATTGTTAAATTATAACAATACTGATGTAATTTAACTTTGTAATTCTATTATGTTTAGGCATTTCTCATTTGTATCATGTGCAATGTAAACAATCTGATCATCACGATTATCACTCACGATATCGCGCCCCCGGAACTTTCCGCCCGACGGGACACACCGATCCTATCCCGCCGCTCGGGGTGTGACAGATTGGTATCAGAGCCATGGTTATAGAGAAATATAGGTCAGTTGTTTAAACGGTTTGGCCTAGACTATAACCTAGGGACCCTGCATGTAGAGAAGCTAAGATTTAAGACTTTGTTGCATTATGTCTTCTGCATTCGATCATTGCACTAACCAATATTATTTTGGTTATGATCAGAATGCCGCCGCGAAGACAGACTCCCTCGTTACCACCTCTAGACTTGGCTCCACACCTCAACGCCATCACCAAACGACTCACCACCACCGACCACCTCCTCCACCCCCGCCTCCACCGCCTCCACCTCCTCCTCCACTGATCACCGAGGCATCAGGTTCAGGAACACACCTATACTGGATCCTACTACTATAGCGTTGGCGACTCTACTGAGCAGTCAGATGACCAGCCAAATGAAGGAAGCGATACCCGGAGATGTTCAACCTTCTCCGTAATGAGATGAACACACACTGGCAACTCATCTGGAGAAGCCAGTGGGAATACTGGTGGTACCTCACACTACTCCTACAAGTCATTCGTAGGATGTAAGCCGCCTAGCTTTAGCGGATCTGAAGGAGCCGTTGGATTAATCCAATGGATTGAAAAGATTGAGGCTACTTTGGACCTCTGCAGCTGTCCAGAGCATCATAAAGTACGCTACTCTGCTGGAACATTCAACAAGCGGGCTCTGACCTGGTGGAATGGTCAGATCAACGTCCGAGGAGAGAAGAAGCCATGGCCATGCCATGGGGAAGATTTTAAGACTCTGCTAAGGACCGAATTTGCCCAAAAATGAACTGCAAAAGCTGGAGGTTGAACTGTCCAACCATGTGATGAAAGGGGCAGATCATGGGGTATACTACTCGTTACCACGAGTTAGTTGCTTTGGTGCCCGACATGGTACCTACTTTGGAGAAGAGGATTGATAGATATGTAGGTGGACTTCCCGCCTGCATCCAGGGCATGGTTGTTTCAGCCACCCTACCACTGTTGAATCTGCAGTGAGACTGTCTGGAAAACTTACTGATTTGATGGTTGCCTCTGGAGTTCTGAAGAAATAGAGGCAGACACCGGCAAGAGAAAGGAAGAGACTTCAAAGAAGCCACAACATCAGCAACACCCAAAGAAGAAGCAGAAGTTCATAAGAATTACACTGTGGCTACTCCTCTGAATCAGTAGCAGTGGCACAACAAAATGTGCCCAAAGGCAGTATACTGGCCCACATCCTTTGTGTACTAAGTGCCAGTATCATCACATTGCTAACACTCCTTGCAAGCAATTGTACGGGATGTTGAAGAAAGGGCCATTGGGTCCAGCACTGCCGGATGACACCCTAACCAAGCAGTCAACAATGCTGCTTTGGCTATTCCTCCACCAGCCCAACCAGAACAACGTGGATGCTTCAACTGTGGCGAACAAGCCACTTTGGGCAAAGAACTCGCCCGAGAAGGCACAACAAGCAGTTCAAGCTCCTCGTGGAAGAGCTTTTGTTATTGGAGCACCAGCTGCACAC